>CM053271.1:47610136-47660136 GCA_028583415.1 Protea cynaroides | reverse complement strand
GAGACCACCTCCCCTGATGCTCTACGACATAATAGTTCTGCTAAGGTAATGGCGATACGATGACATCAGTGAACATGACTTGAGTAGACCATGGCACAATATACACCCCATGAAGAACGGTCATGGCTGTACCGATTGATACCATCCCTACCCGTACCATATACACTGGCCAAACACAAACATTCACATGCCTATTCCTATCATCATCATCATCATCATATTATAAACAATAAAGTAAATATGCATGAACAATTAATAGAAATATTGGATGACATGTTGAATGCACATACAAGCATACACGCATAGAATAAATATGGCATTGGACTCAAGAAATAAAACAGTTTATTATTAATCAGTTATTTTAGGTCTTGTTCCCTCACCTTAGCTTGTTAATAGATCCTCTTCCAAGCTTTAGAATCACCTTTATAATGTTAATATATTGCTAGAAGACCTAACAAAGTCGATAGAATTTTATTAGAATTAATTTTGAATTTAAAAACCATACTGTTAACTGGGGGTCGGAGGTAGGGTCGGAGTCATGATCGACCCTTGGTGCGACCCCCCTATTCTGGACCCGAACACTAGGGGTCGATGCTCAGGGTCTGGTAGGGTCAATTGGCCATCGACCCCCCATGCGACCCCCTGTGGGTTTCGATCAATTTTCTTCATTTCAATCCATTCTTCGTGTTTGGGGTCCTATGGCTTGCTCCTAAAGTCCATTCTACACACATTCTATGGTCTAAAACCATGAATCATTCACCTATATAGCTTTCATGAATTCCCCCATGGTTTTCCATGAAAACCTATCCATGGGTTGATGGTTTGGGACTCTCCGAGATCATACTCTCTTCATTACCTAACCTAAAGTCTGTAGAAACTCATGGAATTAGTATCCATACCTGAGAAGAATACTCCTTCTCTGCAACTCTTCTCTTTTTTTTTGCTTTCTTCTCTTCCTTGCTTCTCTTCTTCTTCTCTTCCTTCTCTTCTCTTTCTCTCAATTCAATTAGGGTTGTAAAAGGAGTGAAAGAGGCTTAGGGACGTCCTATTTATAGAGTAGAAACTCCTAAAATAAGTCCCATTGAGATTTGGAAAGAGCCTAACTGAAATTAGGAAACTTTCCTAATTTCAGTTTCTGGGGGCAACTGGGGGTTGATGAGGGGGTCGATGATCCCGTCGACCCCTAGTTCCTAAAGTGTCTGACCCCCTCTGTAAAACTGGGGGTCTGACTTCCTGTCTTGGGGGTCCGACCCTCTTTTACTGGGTATGCGACCCTCCCCTTTATTTAATTATTTTTGGGTCGATTAAATACCTAGGATCATGATCTCCTTCAAGACTTTGGTCCATTTGGCTCGACCATGATGAGTAAACCTGGTTCAAGGTGGTAAGACCGGATTAGTTTGACATGGGTCTTACAACTCCCCCCTACTTATAAAAATTTCATCCTCGAAATTGTACGTACCTTCTGAATCAAATAAGTGAAGGTATTGCTTTCGCATAGCATTCTCTTCTTCCCATGTAATTTCTTTCATGTCTCTACTTCTCCAAGTGACCTTAACATAATAGATATCTCGGTTGCGTAGTCGTTGAACCTTTCGGCTGGTGATTTCAGTTGGTGTTACTTCAAATGTCAATTCATCAGTCAGTTCCGGTAGATCTACTGTCAAGACGTGCGTTGGATCCTTGACATACTTCTTCAATAGGAAAATATGAAATACGTCATGCACACTTGACATAGATGGTGGTAGTGCTAACTGGTAAGTCACTTTCCCACGCTTAGTTAGAATCTCATATGGCCTGACATATCTTGGACTTAATTTCCCTTTCTGTCCGAACCGTTTTAATCCTCGCATAGGCGATACTTTTAAGAATACTTTATCACCCACAGCGAACTCAAGATCTCTGCGTCGAGTATCTGCATATTGCTTCGGACGGTTCTGGGCTGTTCTCACTCTTTCCTTCATAATGTCGACCACGCGACAAGTCTCTTCGACAAATTCTGGGCCAACAATACTGCGTTCTCCAACTTCATTCCAAAACAACGGAGTTCGACACTTTCTGCCATACAGTGCTTCATAGGGTGACATCTGTATAGTAGCCTGGTAGCTATTGTTATAAGCGAACTCGATCAGTGGTAACTTTTCATCCCATGATCCTTTGAAGTCAATTACACATGCTGTAGCATATCTTCTAGAATCTGAATTGTATGCTCTGACTGTCCATCTGTCTATGGATGGAATGCAGTTTTAAACTTCAATGTTGTACCCATAGCCTTTTGCAATCCTTCCCAAAACTTGGAAGTGAATCGTGGATCTCTATCGGACAAAATGCTCTCTGGTACACCGTGTAATCGAACAATATTATCCACATACAGCTTTGCTAACCTTTCCAGTGTATACTGAGGTCGTTTCGGTATAAAGCGAGCTGTCTTAGTCAGACGGTCTACAATCACCCAAACTGCGTCAACTACTCGAGGAGTCAGTGGTTATCCCGTGACGAAGTCCATAGTAATGCAGTCCCATTTCCATACTGGTTCCGGTAATGGCTGTAACAGTCCTGCGGGTCTTTATCATTCAGCCTTTACTTTCTGACAATTTAGGCATTGAGACACGAACTTAGCTACATTTGCTTTCATCCCTCTCCACCAATATAGTTTATTTAGATCATGATACATTTTTGTACTTCCAGGATGTATCGAATAGATGGTGGTATGGGCTTCTTTCATCAGTCGGTGTCTAATGTCCACACTTTCTGTTTCGGGTACACATATTCTTCCTTTGTACTTCAGTACCTTCTCTTCGTCCAAGGTGAACTCAGGGTTAGTCCTACCTTTTTCGATGTCTTCTTGCACCGTTCTCAGATAAGGGTCTGATTTGATAGTTGCCTTCACTTCATCAATTATATCCGATATAGTCTTCAATGCAGCGAACATATTAGAAAACTGATGAATAAACCCTTGGTCGGCTGATCCACCCATTGTATCTATCACATACTGCTCATTACCGTGATTGAATACCATTCTGGTAGTACACATTGCTGTAGCTGTGCTAACCTCTCCTTGAGATTTTATCATTGCCTTTCTGCTCAACGCATCCGCTACTACATTAGCTTTCCCCGGGTGATACTGGATATCACAATCATAGTCTTTCAATAGTTCCAGCCATCTTCTTTGTCTCATATTCAACTCCTTCTGATTAAATAAATAAGTAAGACTTTTATGGTCCGACTTAATCTGGAACTTCTCTCCGTATAGGTAATGTCTCCATATCTTGACAGTATGTACAACTGCTGCTAACTCCAAATCATGAGTGGGATAGTTTTTCTCATGTGTCTTCAACTGTCTTGAGGCATAAGCAATTACTTGTTCTCCTTGCATAAACACACATCCTAATCCCAGTCCTGACGCATCAGTGTATAGGATTAATGGCTGTCCAGGAACAGGAATAGTCAAAATCAGAGCGGATATCAATCTGGTCTTCAATGTCTAGAAACTCTTCTCACATTTCTCTGTCCACACGAACTTTTCACCTTTCTTAGTCAAACTAGTGAGAGGTACGGCAATCCAGGAATAGCCTTCCACAAATCTCCGATAATAACCAGCGAGTCCCAGAAAACTTCTAATTTCTGCAACGCTCTTTGGTGCTTCCTACTTTACAATAGCCTCGATCTTGCTGGGGTCCACTTTGATTCCTTCAGCGGATACTACATGGCCTAGGAAGGCGACTTCACTTTGCCAAAACTCACACTTGGTAAATTTGGCATATAGCTTCTCTTTCCTTAAACGCTGTAGGGCGGCGTTTAGGTTCTTAATATGGGTTTCTTTGTCCTTGGAATATACCAATATATCATCAATAAATACAATAACCGATGTATCCAACATATCGTGGAAAACCCGGTTCATAAGTTCCATGAAAGTTGCTGGTGCGTTTGTTAATCCAAAAGACATGACCAATAATTCATAATGTCCATATCTGGTCCTGAAAGCTATCTTAGGAATATCACCCTCTTTAATCTTCAACTGATGATAGCCTGACCGAAGATCGATCTTAGAAAATACTTTTGCTCCTTGCAACTGATCAAACAAGTCATCGATCCAAGGTAGTGGATATCGATTCTTGATTGTCAGCTTGTTCAACTCCCGATAGTCGATACGTAATCGAACACTACCGTCCTTCTTCTTTACGAACAATACTAGCGCTCCCCACGGTGATATACTGGGTCGAATATAACCCTTGTCCAGCAGTTCCTGTAGTTGCACTTTCAATTCCTTCAGTTCAGTAGGAGCCATTCTATAAGGTGCTTTTGATACTGGTACGGCTCCAGGTATAAGGTCTATCACAAACTCTGTGGCTCTGTCGGGTGGAAATCCTGGTAGTTCCTCCAGAAATACGTTGGGATAGTCCCGCACGACATCAATATCTTCCATTCGTGGTGCTTCCTTGGTTAGGTTGACCACTGATACTAGATACCCGACTGCCCCCTTCTTAAGGCACTTCTTAGTCTTTAGTGCTGAGAGTATGAGCTTGCGTTTACGGGGAAGTTTGGTTCCCGCAAAATTGAATTCTGCTCCTTCTTTGTCTTTAAATGTTAGCTTCTTTTCGGCGCATATTAGGTTCACAGAATGCCGAGCTAACGAGTCCATTCCCAAGATGACATCAAAGTCTGCCATCCCAAGTTGGATCAAGGTTGCATTTAAGGTTTTCTCACCAATAAGAACTGGACATGGCCCATAACCTTTCTCTAACTCCACTTCTAACCCCATCGGTGACCGTACAAGTAGTTTGTAGTCCAATGTTTTGATGGGTAAGTTCAGCTTCTTGTCGAATGACACAGATATAAAGGAATGAGTAGCTCCTGAATCAAAGAGTACTCTGGTGAGTACGCCATTTATAGGTTCGATACCAGTGATTTATTTTACTTAGTCTTCACGCTCATCCAATGTAATACAATTTAAAAAAGGTTTCGGTCATACCTGTGACCACATCGGGTGATGCGGCAGCATCCTCGGATGTAACAGCATATACTCGTCCTTGATGTAATTGCTTCTTGGGCTTAGGGCACTCCCTTGCCATATGTCCCGTTTGGCTGCAATTATAACATCTCGGACCTTCAGAATTTGGCTTTAGTTGCTGTTGAGTTACCGGGGTAGTCTTGGATGCAGCAGTAAAGCCTTGAGCACGGAAGGGTTTAAATGTCTTGTTGTGCCCTCCGTTATAAGCAATTCCGACTGGCCTTTTTATGCCTCTGTTTTGTGTAAAGTAACTTTCCTTCTGGCTCGATTCTATAACTCGAGCAATCTGGACAGCTTCATTATATATCTTCTTTTCCAAACCCAGAACGTGCTCTCTAATGCTTCCTCTAAGTCCCGTGACAAACCTATGGGTCTTAGTGTCTTCTTCTTGCATACTAAGTGGTGCAAAGAAAAACAGCTCCTCATAACACTGTTGATATGCATCCTCGGACATCTGGCCCTGATATAAACTCAGGAACTCCTTCTCCATAGAATCTCTGAAGCTTCGGGGAAAATACTTCTCAAAGAAAGCTTCTTTATAAATAGCCTAAGTCAATAGGCATGCTTGGTCAATAGATAGGCCCTAGTAGATTTCCACCAATGATGTGCATCGCCTTTTAGCATGAAGGTGGCACATAATACCTTTTCTTTTTCTGTAATAGTCATCATATGGAAGTTTCTCTCCATCTCGTCGATCCAGTGTGCTGGCCATAAAGGATCAGATGGTTTACCATTAAACTCCTTGGGCTTCATCTTCAAGAATCTCTCAACCAGTTGAGAGTGATCCATCTGATTTTGGGGGTATGCCCCAAACATAGGTTGCGGATACTGATAATTAACCTGAGGTGCTTCCGGACCTGGTACTGGAATCTCTGCAGCTGGTGGTTGAGGTGTTTGAGGTGCTGGGTGGTTACCCACCGGTGCTGCACTGGCTTGTCCAGTCTGCATGGGTGTAGCATGTGCGGCCTGAAACATAATCCCCATTGTTGCTTACATTTGAGACTGAGCGTACTGCATCTGTTGCAACTGTTGTGCTAAGTTCATCACCACGGTTGCTAACTCCGGTGGTGGAGGTGGCAAGTTTGTAGGGTTTGCCTGACCTGGATTTCCTGGTGGTGGTGCCTGCGGGTTCCCTTATGCATATATATTCTCCTGACTAGTTTCCTCCATAGGTGGTGGTGGAACTGCATTTTGGCTTTGCCTGGTTACTCTACGCCCAGACATATTTTCTCCTGAGAATGGTGGTGCCTGAAATTCATCAAAATACGTGAGACAATCATTTATACTTCATGTAGGAACGCTAAACGATGTAAATTTCAAAATTTTCAGCTCATTATAGGAAAATACAGTCTTTTCTATACAGGGTCAATGGTGGGGGTCGATGATATGTCCGACCCTCAGTATTCGACCCTGGGAATAACCTGTTCTTCCCGAAAGCTGGGGGTCGATATGGGGGTCGATGGGTGTCCGACCCCCAGGTCCGACCCCTGGTTTTCTGTCAGATTCCCGAGAGCTGGGGGTCGATATGGGGGTCGGTATGGGGGTCGATGATCCTGGTCGAATTGTCCGACCCCCAGACCAAAAATCAAACTTTTAAGATCCGATTCTGGGTTCATTCCCCATCATTTCTTCCCCGTTTCGACTCGTCTCCCACCTCTGAGTTGCTACAGTGCCACTCCGCTATATTGGTCATTTCGGTTCCGTGTTTCGACGTCCACATCATTTCTACAGGTATGTTTTCTCATTTTTACCTGTTTTTAGGTTTCCATTTCTAGGTTTTCGCCCGTTTAACTTGTATTTTTCAAATTAAACTTTTTCCAACCGTAAAAATTTGATTTTTATTGGGGGCTTTTGTTATTGGTGTCTCGAGGAACAAAAGCCCTCAAAAATTTTTGAGTTTCATCGATTGGTTATCGAGAAACTTGGATTTTGCTCTTTTTGCCCTAATTTGTCAAAATTTTTTATTTCTCGCTATTTCTTCAAATTGGATTCCATTAGTTAGGATTTCCTACTGTGTGAGTGTTGTAGGATGGTTTAGAACCTACGTAAGTCCTCTTGCCCACGTGTGTGGGTGACAAGTGAAGCTTTTGGCCAAACTTACGTCGTTATAATGTCAAAATTTTGGCTTTTTCTGCCCTACTAACATACTTATCTATTTTCTTTCTTATTGCAGATATCATGGCCCGTACCAAAGTACCTAGAGTTCATGATCCTCTTCGTTTCCGCTCTAATGAAGCTGAGGCATAGTATGCCCACTACGCTCGCAAGAAAGTGGAGGGTGGTCATATGGTGAACTTGGCTGAGTTGGCCCTATTCAATGTGGAGAGAGCATTTGGTGATATGGGTTGGCTCCCAGTCATCACTTACGACGCATGCACCCGTCTGGATTTGGTACGCCAGTTTTATTGTAACCTCCAGGTGGTGGGGGATTACAATGATGTCGAGAGGGATCACGAGTTGCGCTTCACAAGCTATGTCAAAGGGGTGAATATTTCATTCGATTATCGAAAATTGGCCGACCTACTGGGCATTTCTTATGATGTCCCCATGGTTTACTGTGCTCCTGGAGAGTTCCAGTTCTCCTCTACAGAGATGAGGGCTGAGATCGATAATCAGCTTCTACGACATGATCGCTGGCAGATGAGGGCATGCTATATGCGTCCAGCTCCACGGGTATTTTGCAAGATTATTCAGCATAACCTGATCCCGCAGAGTGGCCATTACGAGAGGGTTTTCCAGATGACCCAGTACCTGTTGTACAGTATTTCTACTAGGCAGCCCGTCTGCCTTCCGTACATCATCATGCGTACCATGATCACTGCTATGTTGCCCAGTCACACTGGTAACCTTCCTTACGGACGTATGATTACTATTCTGCTTACCCGCCTGGGGGTTGATTTAGTAGATGAGAAGATTCAGGAGAAGTCCTTCTCATCGCCTCTAGATTGGGAGGCTATTTGCAAGATGGGCATGCAGGATGCTCAGGTCAGTGATGAGGAGAGGAACGCGATGGTGCGCCCTCGCACTCGCATAGAGATAGCTGATGCTGAGGCAGCTGCCGCCGCCGCTGGAGTTCATGCGGAGCCTACTGGTGATGATGACCATATGTACATGGATGTAGACTCTATATCACCTCCTTCACCTACACATGCGGCTGGAGTTAGTACTTCATATGCGGCTGGTCCTTCACATGCGGCTGGTCCTTCTCATGCGGCTGGTCCTTCACACCCACCTTCTGATATGATGGATATGTTGCATGAGATCAGAGAGGCTCAGCGCAGATCTGATCTGAGGTTGGAGGAGTTACTAGACGCTCAGCGTGTGAGAGTGGATGAGCTCATAGCGGTTCAGCATGCGACTGATCAGCGGGTAGCCAATCTTACAGCTAGTCTCCAGACGACCCAAACTCAGATAGCCTGGTTGACTAGAGTCTATGCTGAGAATTATGACAGAGATCGTGAGGCACCACCTCCCCCTTCACCTCCAACTTCATGATTGTACCTTTTTCTTTTTCTTGTACTACAGAGTAACTGTCCGGGTTGTGGACTGTACTCTGCTTTAGCTATGTATATACGTTTGTTTCTTTCACATTGTATTTAAAATTGTTCCTCCTTTAATAGATACATTATTCTCTTTTAAGTTTGGTCTTAAACATCACTTGTGCTCTTAATGTGTTAGTATTACTGTTTTTACTTTTATCCTATCTCAGTTTATAATTTGTCATGAATGTACGCTAGTCCAGTGGACAAGGCCTGAGATGCTCTGATACCAAGTTATCACACCCCAATTCCACACTATTTAGAATGGTGTGATGAGCCGCTAACAAACCAACGGTTCAACCAGGATCTCGAGTAGGCTATATCTGTTTTATCTAAACCCCATACATCCACATTCATAATCAGAGTAATATACAATAGCGAAAGTCTTATAATAAAATGAACCGAGAATCTACTATGATATTAATATTTAGATAGCAAATTATTCTGTATCAACTGAGACATAAATAAATATCAAATACATGTCCTTAATAAATTCATATAAAGAAAACTAGAAAAAAATATCTAATCGAATACACATGAGTTGCACTCGCAAAAGGAGTCATGTGTATCCACTTCCTCTTCCACTTCCATCGCCACCACGTTCCCGTACACTGGAGCATTTATATAATCTTTAACAGTCGTACCTGCATCATCAACTAAAAATATTCGACGTCGAAAGGGTGAGCACACATCACGGCTCAATGAGCAAGCAAAACAATGCAACAATACATATGCATGCAGTCAAATCATATCTTTGGTCTGGTTTATAGTTTGCACTATGCTATAGAAAGGATAGGTGGCCGTCGCACCTCTATACACGAGTGTATGGAAACGCCCAATGAAAACGGCACCGTCGCCCCACATGCACCCAGAATGGCACAATATACACCCCATGAAAAACAGTCATGGCTGTACTGATTAATACCATACCAACAAATAAACCCCTGCTGGCTAGGGTTGCAAACTAGGCTCGCAACTAACCAATCCTAATGCCAAACAGTGTATCCAAGGCCTCACCCCAGCATCCCTCAGAACATCCATAGAGATAGATCTAAGGCCCCCCGGTAGAGTTAGAGACTACAAGGACCGAGACCACCTCCCCTGATGCTCTACGACATAATAGTTCTGCTAAGGTAATGGCAATACGACGACATCAGTGGACATGACTTAAGTAGACCATGGCACAATATACACCCCATGAATAACGGTCATGGCTGTACCGGTAGATACCATCCCTACCCGCACCATATACACTGGCCAAACACAAACATTCATATGCCTATTCCTATCATCATCATCATCATCATATTATAAACAATAAAGTAAATATACATGAACAATTAATAGAAATATTGGATGACATGTTGAATGCACATACAAGCATACACGCATAGAATCAATATGGCATTGGACTCAAGAAATAAAACAGTTTATTATTAACCAGTTAGTTTAGGTCTTGTTCCCTCACCTTAGCTTGTTAATAGATCCTCTTCCAAGCTTTAGAATCACCTTTATAATATGATTATATTGCTAGAAGACCTAACAAAGTCGATAGAATTTTATTAGAATTAATTTCAAATTTAAAAACCATACTGTTAACTGGGGGTCGGAGGTAGGGTCAGAGTCATGATCGACCCTTTGTGCGATCCCCCTATTCTGGATTTCCCAAACACTGGGGGTCGATGCTCAGGGTCTGGTAAGTTCGATTGGCCATCGACCCCCCATGCGACCCCCTGTGGGTTTTTTTATCAATTTTCTTCCTTTCAGTCCATTCTTCGTGTTTGGGGTCCTATGGCTTGCTCCTAAAGTCCATTCTACACACATTCTATGGTCTAAAACCATGAATCATTCACCTATATAGCTTTCAGGAATTCCCCCATGGTTTTCCATGAAAACCTATCCATGGGTTGATGGTTTGGGACTATCCGAGATCATACTCTTTTCATTACCTAACCTAAGGTCTGTAGAAACTCATGGAATTAGTATCCATACCTGAGAAGAATACTCCTTCTCTGCAACTCTTCTCTTTTTTTTGCTTTCTTCTCTTCCTTGCTTCTCTTCTTCTTCTCTTCCTTCTCTTCTCTTTCTCTCAATTCAATTAGGGTTGTAAAAGGAGTGAAAGAGGCTTAGGGACGTCCTATTTATAGAGTAGAAACTCCTAAAATAAGTCCCATTGAGATTTGGAAAGAGTCCAACCGAAATTAGGAAACTTTCCTAATTTTAGTTTCTGGTGGCAACTGGGGGTCGATGAGGGGGTCGATGTTCCCGTCGACCCCTGGTTCCTAAAGTGTCCGACCCCCTCTGTAAAACTAGGGGTCTGACTTCCTATCTTGGGGGTCTGACCCTCTTTTGCTGGGTATGCGACCCTCCCCTTTATTTAAGTATTTTTGGGTCAATTAAATACCTGGGATCACGATCTCCTTCACGCCTTTGGTCCATTTGGCTCGACCATGATGGGTAAACCTGGTTCAAGGTGGTAAGACCGGGTTAGTTTGACAAGGGTATTACATTAATACTCTCAAGGAGCAAAAGGCTTGATACTCTTAAGGAGCAAAGGGTTTAATACTCTCAATGGGCATACTCTCAAGGAGCAAGGGGTTTACTACTCTCAAGGAGCAAAGGGTTTAATACTCTCAAGGAGCAAAAGGCTTGATACTCTCAAGGAGCAAAGATGTGAGTCCGTGTTTGGGAATCCCTCCAAACTGCCTACGTATCTTAGGGTGCTGCCCTAAGAATCAGGATCCGCGTAGTTCGAAATGCGGATTCAATTCATTCATGTATTCATTCAAGATCAGGGTGTGGAACCTAAATGCTCTATGGTTCAATTCACATCACACCTATCTAGTTCTCTCTACCCTAGGGAAGATGAGCTGAGGGTAGGGATAGTCCTAAAGCTACCCTTGACCTAAAACCTAATTTGGCATTTGTTGGGCTAGGCTTCATATTTCTTGATTATAATTTATTAGTTCCATTCTTACCCTTCCCATGAATGTAGATGCCTACATGCACATCCCCACACCTAATATGTCTTCTAGGTGTACAGATATGGCAGTTCGACTAAGGTGTTGTAGAAATTAAGTTATCGTCAACAATAGAAAATATTCAAGTATGGCAAGAAATAGCATATATCATCTCAAATATAGCAATAAAGCATGTGAATCAATATAGCAGCAAACATGTGAGAGCATTGATCAAGCATCAATCATCAACAATGTAACCAAGATCATATTTGATCGACTACTCAGATTTGATGTTATCAATCATCATCAATGTGATCAAGATCATATTTGATCGATGGTTCAGATTCAATTAAAACATCCATGAGGTCAATCCAATGGTTCAGATTTAATTAAATCACTCAAAAAGGTAATCCAACGGTTAAAATCAATCATCAAGACAATCCAATTTTTGACATGTTAGCATCATGGAATCATATCAAAACCAAAGTTTTGGTTAAAGCAATGGATGAGGGGCCATGAATTGCAGGTATGTACTAGAAAATAACAATGGAGAATGGACTTACCTCTTTGCAGAGAGTTCCCTCTCTCTTAGCTTCTCCTTCTTCCTTCTCTTCTTCTCTTTCCGTTCTTCTTCCTCTTCTTCGACTTCTCTATTTCTTCTTCTCTCTTTCCCTTTCTCATTTTCTCCCTCCCTTTTTCTTTTTTCTCTCCTCTCTCTCCCTTTCTCTTTTTCTCCCTCCCATTCTCTTTTTTTCTCTCCTCCCTTCTCTAGTTTTTTTTTCCTCTTTTAGAGTCCTCTCCCGTGCTCTCTTTTATCACGTTCTCCTCTTCTCTAATTTCCTTCCTTTTCTTTCCTTCTTTTTTCTTTCCTTTTTTTTTATTTTTTGTGTTGGCTTGAGTCACCACCCACCCTTCTCCTTTTCTCCTTTTTTTTCTATTTTTAGAGTCCCACGACTCTCTCTCTCCTCTTCTTCCTTCTTATTTTTCTCTCCTTTTGTCCCACGGCTGTCTCTCTCCTCTTCATCATTTTTATTTTTATTCCATTTTCTTTCCTTTTGTCCCACGGCTCTCTCCCTCCTGATTTCTTTCCTTTATTTTCTTTCCTTAATATCGGGTCTCTCCCCTTCTCTTAATTGATCCTCTCTCGGCCAGCTTCTCCATATATATGCAATATTATGTATTATATAATCATATGTAATATAATATATGGTATGATATACATATATATATATACCACCATGCATTGTATATGATACCGCATAGATACTACCATGCATAGTATAATGTACATACACATGTACGCATAACCTAGACTGATTACGTTTGGACTGGACTGGTCAGGTCTGATTTAGGTTGACTGGGTTAAACTGATATGGGTTGAGCTGGGTTGGGCCAAGATTGATTTTTTTCTCTCTATTATTTCATAGGCCATTTCTGCTCCTATTCCTCATGAAATCTTTCGACAGCCTCTACCCTAAATTTTCTAGGTTCACCTTGTAGAATACTAAAAATGAGAAATATTGGAACTTGAATCACCTCATTTGGATGTAAAATGGCCGACTTATGAATTTCTGAAGTTTAAATAGGTCAATTCATGATAATTCGGCTAGCAAATCTGAATGGGATGCCTCGGAGACCTCTTTCTAAAATCCTATACATCTACTTTGTAGAGCACCAAAAATAAGGAATAATGGAGCTGGAATTACCCGACTTAGACGTCGGATAATAAATTTATGAGGAATTAAAGTTTACACAGGCATATTGACTTACAGCTCTACATGGGATCCCTCGGAGACATCTATCCCAAATTCTCCATGTCCACTTTGTAGAGCACCAAAAATGAGGAATAATGACACTAGAATCACCTCATTTGGACGTTGGATGAGAAAGATATGAGAAGATGAAGTTTAATTAATTAAACGTATGATAATTTGCATGAAAACCCTTGGATAATTATTATTATTTTCAGAAAATACCCTTATTCTTATTTTCATACTAAAATCGCCATATCTTCTTCATTTTATATCAGAATTAAGCAATTCTGGTCTCATTTCGAAGGTATTTTCAAGACCTACGCATCCATGTAGGTTGTAGCCCATGTCCTTACTGTGAGGCCCATCAAAAACCATCTCGAAGTAGCAGTCAAAATCCAAATCTCGCATTGAGATCCACCAACTTGCCATATGTATTCACTTAGGCTTCTAGATACTGGGGATCATCTCAGTTATTCTCAAAACATTAGAGAGAGTATGTCGGGACTGATCGACTATCATTTTTTAGAGAGTTTCACTCACCTCCCTGTACTTTTCCAAACTTTCTCTCACCTCTCCCACTTTGCTGCTTACTCCCCAGTAAGACTTCGTTCAACTAGGGATGGCAAAAATGGGGTGTTTACACTCACATGTCATCCAATATTAATGTTATTCCTGTTCATGCGTATTTAATTTATTATTTTACTTTATTGCTGATGAAGATAGGAATAGGCATGTGTTTGTAAGTGTAGTTGGTGGGCTATGTGGGGAAGGGTGTGTGATCCCTAAACCATGCATCACATTGACATCCTTATATCACTGTTACTTTAGCAGAACTAGTACGTCATAGGGCATCAGGGGGTATTCGCCGACCGTGTGGTCTTTGACTCTACCGAGGAGCCCTAGCTCTATCTCTATGGACGTATTGAGGGATGCTGGGTAAGGCCTTGGATACATATGGATGGCATTAGGATTGGTTAGTTGCGAGTCTAGTTTACAAGCCCTCGCTAGTAGGGGCGTACTTACTGGTATGGGTAAGGCATCAAGGAAAGTATTAGGCAGTGTGTGATCTGGACACTTTAGCTCTATTTCTATTCCATGGTGGGTGCATGTGGGACAACAATGGTGTTTGATCCATTAGACAGATTCACACACTCGTGTATAGAGGTGCGGTGGCTACCAATCCTTTCTATAGCACAGTTGTAGACTTAAACCAAACTAAAGATAATGATATGATTGCATGCATGTATTTGCGTATTCTTTTGTTTTCTCACTGAGTTGTGATGTCTGCTCACCCCTCTATGTCGAATATTTTTAGTTGACAATACAGGTCCTACTATGAAAGACTATATGGAGGCGCTGTCGTATGGACATGTAGCGACGATGGATACACAGTGGAAGACGAGCACAACTCTACTTGTGAGTGCTTTCAGTGTCCTTATTCTTAGTTATTATTTTCTATTTGAGAGTTATGAGAACTTGTAATAAATTATTAATTATGTTTTGAGTTTATTTGGAGATAATCGGATTATTTACTTATTTATCATGTCAGACACTCAGTTCAGTATTCAATAAAACTTTCACTATTTATTTAATTATCTCTGATTATGTTGTGAAATTGTGTATTTGGTTTGGATGGTTGGCACGATTGTTACGAGATCCTAGCTTGAGCTGTTGGTTCTTATGATGGTTCATCACACTTTTGGTTAGTCCAGAATCGGGGTGTGATAATTTGGTATCAGAGCTCTACAGCTTTGACAATCAAACCAACCCCCCACAAAACCCCAAAAAATTTTTTTTTTTTTTTATTTTTTTTTTTTAAAAAAAAAAAAAAAAACCACCTTTTTATCAATTTATTATTTAAAAAACACAATAAAACAAAAAAAAAAAAAAAAAAAAAAAAATTTTATTTTTTTTTATATATATATATATATATACCCAAAATAAAAATGAATATAATGTGTTTCCAAAAATCAAAGTACCGTCTACAAGCCGAACAGTTACTCTGTAAATATCAAAAAGGGAAACGTATCTATATATGGAAAAAAATATGGAGATCTATGTCACACCCCAATTCTAGATTAACTAATAGTGTGATGAACCCCCCGACTTGAAGATAACTATTCCCCCAAACTAACTGCAGTTGGGGAAAACCCTCCCAATAACGAATGTTTCAAACAGGGGCCCCGGATAGGCCGTACCCACAATAATAAATCAAATACATTCCACAATAATAATCAGAGGTAATAATTGTGAGGACAATGAAAATCTCGGGGGGGAATTGGTTTTTGGGAATGTTTTTTTTGGATCGCCACCTAGATTAAGGTCTAGGACCTCTAAAAATGTAGCCTCACCCTAAGGTAAGACTTCTATTGACTCGTGACCCAATGTATCGGTTCTTTGGTCTGCAAGAGATCGGGTAAGTATTCAAGGTACGGTTATGGGAAGGTGTTAGGCACCCAAACCGCCCGATCAATATCGGCCTCCTAAACTTTCCTTAAATTCTAATTTTGACTGTGCTTGGTCAACTGGATGACTAGGGTTCAATGGGGGATGTCCTAAACCAAGTTGCTAAGTTATTCTAACCTAGGGTTCAGCCAATCATGTTTTAAAGCAAATAAACAAGCAAATGTAATGTACAATATTATACAGTGAACCGGACCAAAGATGGTTCGGTCTTGGACTGAATCTGAGATGTGTAAGACATCTCAAACTGCCTACGTATTCCAATCCTGAAAATCAAGTCCAAAAACGTAGTTCGAAAATGGGTTGTGTGATTAAAGATTATGGAAGTGATTTATGCATGTGCTTCAATTAGATTTTTTTGTTCAAGTTGAAGTTTATGCTGGATGTATGGTTGATGGGTGGCTTTGTACCGTATTTGGGATTCCCAAATTGCCTACGTATTCTAGGGTTTGCCCTAGAAATCAGGTACGACGTAGTTCGAAATTTATGAGAGTCGGATTTGGAATGTGTACCAAAATCCTTCCAATTTTGTCAATAGGATCTAGGGTGAGACCTAAATTCCTACCATTTTGTTGTGTACCAAATTCTTTCATTTTGTCAATAGGATCTAGGGATGAGACCTAAATTCCTACCATTTTTATTTGGGATGTGTACCAAATTCTTTCTATTTTTGTCAATAGGATCTAGGGATGAGACCTAAATTCCTACCATTTTTATTTGGGATGTGTACCAAATTCTTTCTATTTTTGTCAATAGGATCTAGGGATGAGACCTAAATTCCTACCATTTTTATTGTTTCCATTTTTAGGTTTCTAGGGTTTCCTATCCCTTTTCATTGTGATTTTCATTTTTTAGGGTTTCATACCCTAATTATTCTCTTTATTCTAGGGTTTATTTTGCCCTAATTATTCTTTCCATTTTTAGGGTTTCACTACCCTAATTGTTCAATTCTTTCCATCTTAGGGTGTATCTTGCCCTAGTTGTTGTACAATGTAAACAATCTAACAAAGCAATGTGAGCTTAAATATAGCAGTGTAAGCATCCAAATATAGCATGTTGGAAATATATTCAAATTTAGCAACACATCAGTCAAAAATGGCAAGTGAGCATGTGAATCAATACAAACATGGTAAGTGTGCATCCAAACATGGCAGTAATATGTGAGCAAGTGTAGTAGACAAATATGGCAATAAGCATGTGTAGCATTCCAATCATGGCAATGTGATTATTCCAATTATGGCAATGTGATCATTCCAATTATGGCGGGTGTGACCATTCCAATTATGGCGGTTGACCATTCCAATTATAGTAGTGTATGCATACGAGCATCCGAACATAGCATAGCATCAAATATGGCATGTGAGAAACAACCAAAGCATATGAGAATCAATCAAAACATGATGGAACACGTAGCAAGATGACAGCTTTGTCAGGCTGGACCAAAATGGGCACATAGGGCACTGTACTTACTCAAAAAATTCTTAAAAGATATCCCTGGAAAGAAGACTCAGAGGCCAACATTTTGTCTCAAGGAAGCTAATCCTAAAAGAGACCATAGGCAGGTCGAAAATATTCCCCAAGTACAGGCAAATACACTGGTCAGGTCTGTTCCATATTTTTGACCAGTTGCACCATAAATTCCAAATAAAATTCTATTCTTAATGAAAATTAAATACAGACATATATCTATGTAGATAACTGTCTGATCTAAAATTTCATTAAGAAAAACAAGTTAAAACAGTATATTTTCTTTGTGAAAAATGACTCTTTTCAATCATGCAAATCAGCACATCATGACAGATCTGAAATCAAAGCACTATGCACTTAAAAATTGATATCAATTCAACAAAAAATGGAAAAAATATGAAACCAGTGCCATTTTTTAGAAGACTTTCATGTCTAAAAAGTTCATGTTAAGTGGATTTTCTGATTATGGCCATAAGGCCTTTGTCTAGAGACTTTCCGATGGAGGATTGCATTACATCCGAGAAAAATAGCAATGTCAAAGACAAATTTTTTGATATATTTCCCCAATTCCAAATGGAACGAAATTTTTAGGGTAGTCTTCTATCATATCAGAGAGACTCCCATAAAATTTTGGGCTTCAAAATCTTAGAAAAAATACATATGATGTACGTCCTAAGTTTGAACCCTAAATCTGGAATTTTCAGATCAGAAAATCACTTTATGAAATTTACAAAAAACATCAAACATCATTGTATATCAATCAAAAATTCATCATTGAATAGCTTAGACAAATTATCATTCATGAAAAATGTTAGACATAGGCATCCTAACATTAACAAGCATGTAATAGAGCATTCATGATTGAGATTTCATGAAAATTAGCCTTTTTCAAGCAAAATTGGCATTCGGGCATTATAACGACCTCTAAATTTGTTTAGAGTACTAACCTTGGGCTCAAATCGAGCGAAACCGTTGATGAAGGGTGATTGGGGGTTGTATCAATCCCCTTTGAATGTGAATCCTCCTTCTCCTCTCTTCTGCTTCTTTCTCTCTTCTCTTTCTCTCTTTTCTTCTTCTCTTTTCTTTCTTTTCTCTTTTCTCTCTCTTTCTTTCTTCCTCTCTCACGTTTTCTCTCTCTCACTCACGTTTCTCTCTCTCACCCACGTTCCCCTCTCTCTCTGGTCTGGAAAAGGATCCCTCCTCTCTCCTATTTATAATTTTTCACTCATTTTCTAGAAGATCCTTCTTTCCTTTTCTTCTTTTTTCTAGAAAATCTTTTTTTCTCTCCATTTTTTCTTCTTTCCTTTCTTTTCTTCCTTCCCACGTTTTTTTTCTTCATTTCTTTCCTTTTTCTCATTCTTCTTCTAGAAAACCCCTTCTCTCTTCCTCTCCCTCTTTCCTTTTCTCCTTTTCCTTTCCTTCTCCAGCTTTTCGTTTCTTCTCGAACCCTAAAGCCTCCTTTCTCTTTCCTTTTTTTTTTCTCTCCCTCTTTCCTTTTTCTTCTCAAGATCTTTTGGATTATCTCTAAACCCTAAAGCCTCCTTCTCTTTCACGTTTCCTCTCTCCCCTCTCTCCTTTTTCTTCTCAAGATCTTTTGGATTATCTCAAAACCCTAAATCCCCTTCCCTTTCACGTTTTCTCTCTCCCCTCTTTCCTTTTTCTTCTCAAGATCTTTTTAGATTATCTCAAAACCCTAAATCCCCTTCTCTTTCACATTTTCTCTCTCCCCTCTTTCATTTTTCTTCTCAAAATCTTTTGGATTATCATTTACATATAATAATATATATTATATACATATATACACATATATTTAATAACATACATATATATATATATATATATATAGTATATAATATATATATAATATATATAAATACTATGCACATGAATGAACTGGTTCGAAACGGGTTGAGACTGACTTAGGTTGACTGAGTTAAACTGATATGGGTTGAGCTAGGTTGGACCAAAACTGGCTTGAACTGAGTTGACTGGATTAATTGGAATTAACTGGGTTTTCTCTCCTTGTCATTTCATGGGTCATTTCCGCTGTCATCCCGCATGGAATTTTCCGATGGCCTCTATTCCAAATTTTTTGCGTTCATTTTGTAGAACATTAAAAATGAGGAATATAGGAACTGGAATCACCTGAATCCGATGTAGAACGGAAAAGATATGCAGCTTTGAAGTTCTGACGATAATTTTGCATGCAAGCTTGCATGGGACCCACTGGTGACTTCTACCCGGGATTTTTTACGTCCACTTTGTAGAACATCATGAATGAAGAATAATGGTCTTGGAATCATCTGAATCCGATGTCGGATGATCAAGATATGATGATTTGAAATTCAAACAATCCAACTTAGGATAATTTGCATGAAGGCCCCTAGGATTATTTATAATAATTTCATAAACCTCCCTCATATGTATCATCTGACTAAAATGGTCATATCTTCCTCATTTGATATCGAAATTGAGCAATTCTGGTCTCGTTTCGAAGATAATTCTATGACCTACGCATCCATGCAAAATTATAACCCATGACCTTGCTGTGGACCCATTGAAAACTTCCTCAAATTCACAGACCCATTGAAAACTTCCTCAAATTCACAGTTAAGAATCCAAACTTTCGATCACCTTTCTTCCTTTTGTTGTCCACACACCAGCAGGACTTTGTTTAGCTGGGATGGCAAAAATGGGGTGCTTACAGATGCCCCTCTTCGACCGAGATTGTGGGCAATTGAGGCCGAAGATAAAAGTAGCCCATTTTTGCATTATTCTGCACTTGATCCGAATTCTACCATTGCTCTCTTGAACCGATGCTGTAACTACTCTCCTCCCCCCTTTTTTTTTTTTTTTTTTTTTGTTCACACTGTACAACAAACAACTGTAGATGTCAAGCTCCTTGAGTAGCGACCTCATCAGGTCTGTGACTTTGGCTCAAGACCGCTCATGATGTAATCGGAATCGTCAAGCTTCTTGAGTAGCGACCCTATCGGTCCGTGACTTTGGCTCAAGACCGCTCATGATGTAACGGAATCGTCAAGCTTCTTGAGTAGCGACCTCATCAGTCCCGTGACTTTGGCTCAAGACCGCTCGTGATGTAACCTAACGTGCTTCTTGAGTGCACCTCATCAGGTCTGTGACTTTGGCTCAAGACCGCTCGTGATGTAATCAGATTTGTGCTCTGAATTTGTAGCCTTTGGAATGTGTGGCTTTGGCCGGCTGTTGTGTAGCCTTTGGCTGTGTAGCCTTTGGATGTGTAGCCTTTGGATGTGTAGCCTTTGGATGTGTAGCCTTTGGATGTGTAGCCTTTGGACCGAATTTGGGGTGTCCCAAATTGCCTACGTATCCTTTGGGATTTCCGTCCCTCCAGAATCAGGTTCCGCGTAGTTCGGGCTGGTTTTTTCTCTCTTTCCATGATCTTTCTTTCTTTTCTTTGCTTGTATCTTGTTCTCTTTTCCATTCTTATTCTGCTTTCATTCAGTCTTCTTTCTTCTCTGTACTTTCACCTTTCTTTCCTTTTCTCTTTTTTTTTCATTTTTCTTTTTTCTTTTTCTTGTTCTTTTCAATTCCTTTCTTCATCTTTCTTCATTCCCAAAATGGGTTGAACTTTCCATAAATATTGAGGTAGCCACAATGGGGCTCAGCATCTGCACTTTGTCCACTAACATTGCTCGGAATCCAAGAGGAACTAGAGATCATGATTTGATCGACTTTCCTTGACTTGACTTAATCTAGACCGAGAGAAACATGTTTCTTTTCTTTAAAAGGCAATTTTGATATGTTCTGCATTCCTGCCAAATTTATATGGGTTTCACTTTGATCAAAGGGCAATCAGGTCTTTTTAATGAGGGGCAAATGATGATAATGACTCAAATTTGTATGAGTCATCTTTCTCTTACATGCAAATGAACTCAGCTAGAGTTTCAAACAAGGGGCTCAACTAAACTCATGATGTTTGGATAAATGGGTGATTTTGCCCCAGTGTCTAAGTTCAAGTTTGCACATATTGATAGGCAGACGACTTTTGAGTCATCACTAGAAATAACCTTAAGGAGATGCAACCCTACACTAATCTTTAGAAAAACGTCAAAGAATGCTTTCTCCTCTCGGTATCATTCAGATAGAAAACAAGTTTCAACAAGCTATGCTCAGATGCTGAATCAGTTGTAACCATGTTTGGGCCCAAATCCTTTAAGTCTGTATACAAGTATGACGATGAAGGTCCAGATGGACAGATAAGAAACTGTCCAATGGGTCTGCCATTGGGAGAGTGTTTGGTTGTTTATGTAGAATGGCTTGATCTCCACTAGGCGATGCCATTTTATTGGCTAGCAACAAAGGACTATGGAATTCTTGGACGCCGTCGAAATGATGAACGACAGATAGATATTCCAGTCAGATTTATTGAACAATATTTATGCATAACAAGACGATATGTTCACAAGAAACAATACCATAAAATTTTGTGACATTTGAAGTAAGGGCATGTAATGTAGACTCTGTGGAAGACCGTCGGATTGATGGACGGGAGAGAGAGTCTTTAGCCGAAAAGAAAAAATCCTCTGATGACAACAAAGTGATGAGACCACCCCCTGTATGGGCGGGATGTAGTGACCAATATCAAAAATCCAGCTCAACACACAACGTGAATCACAACAAACGATCAGCTCTCCAATCAGGTTCTAAGAAATGGTGTCTATATGTCATTGTACGAGAACCAATTGTCTTATTGCTCTATAACTGAACTCGTCCATCAGCAGGGCTCCAAAGGAGTTGCCCCATGTACATGCCTTGTAATCAAACTCACTCATCATTAGTGTTTCAAAGTAGTTGCTCCATGTCTATGCACCATAGTTGAACTTGTCCACCATCATTGTTCCAATGTAGTATGCTAACCAACCTCATTATTTTGTATAGCTCTTTCTTTTTTCTTTTTTTTTTTTTTTTTTTTTTTTTTTTTTTTTTTTTTTTTTTTTTTTTTTTTTTTTTTTTTTTTTTTTTTTTTTTTTTTTTTTTTTTTTTTTTTTTGAGCTCATCTTTGACTTTGAGGTTGATCCATAGCATGTTTTATGTCTGTAGACTTCATGCACTTGTAGAAGACTTGATCACTTGGATTGATGTAAACTTGATAATGCCTTGTGTGTAGACCCATTCTTGTAAAACTAAATGAACCACTTGTATGAGTCTGTAAATGTTCTCTACTTTCAAGGAATATCCCAAAAAAAATTCTTTCTATAAATCGACCAAATGGGATGACATTTTGATGTTCCAACTTGTATCTTTGAGAATGCTTGCATGACTTCAACGTAATTATCTTTAACTTTCACGTGTGTGTTGAGCTTTCATTTCTCTAAAGGCCGATGGAGTAGAAGTTCAGGTTGTGGCCCTTCATCTCAATCGTCATCAGAGTCAGAATTAGCAACGGACATGGAAGAGGAAGAAATATCAAACTGGGAAGGAATGGATTGGAAGTAGTAAAGCACTGTTGTTGATGTCTCAAATGAGATGATTATTGTTCATTTTTTTCAAGCATTTTGGACTGGACCGTCTACAGACACATCGAACTTAAGCCCAAACATAGATGACCTATCAGATACCAATGGTAGCCAGTTTAGACAAGTAATTCACCGAGTTACCCCAATTGGATACGACATCATTGACGCCAACTTATGATTGGTTGTAGGACCGAATCTCCGTTCAGACTTTCGCTAGTAAGGCTCATTACGCCTATCTATCGACATGTGTTTGACCCTTTCCATCTTGAGATAAACCCCTCTTGGGTCTATTACCATTTTGATTTATGCCCCAATTCGGGTTTGACATTCACCTGGCCAATGCCTCAATTTGGGGTAAATGTATTCCAATCTTATGCCCCAGTTTGGATGTCATGAAACTCTGACCTATACCCTTGTTGGTCCATCACCTTTTTGGTTTGCCCCACTTTGAATCCATTAACATTTTAATTATGCCCCAGTTTAGGGTGCACTGATATTTTTGTTGTGCCCCAATTTAGGGTATACTGACATTTTGGTTTTGCCCCAGTTTAGGGTGCACATGAAGTTCATTTTCAGGCTACCTTAATTTTGGGATATAATTGACCACATGGTCTTCCTTTTCATCCTGGATTTTGGGAGGTGGGTGGGACATTCTTGAAGGTTCAAGGGCTACTCCTTTGAGTTTGGGTCACCTTGGGTGATGAAAGTAATTTGGGAGTCAGAAACCAACTCCTTCAGTCAAAGTGGCTCAATTGCCAAGGGTGAACGAAATGCTTTCCAATCTCAGTTTTTTCCATTTAAATTTGGCAGGTATGCTAGTATGGGAAAGAAACATGTAATCTCTCAGAATCTATGATTCAGCTTTCTAACCTCTTGGATTCCTTAACTCCGATCTTGGAATTTCAATTCCGCTCTGCAATATTTGGGCTCTCAATATACTGTCTTCCAACCATTCCAACATTTTGAGGTACAAAAGTCCTCCTTATGAACATGAACCGAGACATGAACCGGTGATGATGAGACCTTCTTATGAGAGGATGTAATAAGAGTGGATGCTTTGTCTACACACTCAGGTGTTCTCTTAAGTCTAGACAATTATATCCTCCCTAGTTCAACCTTTCTTTCTTTTTTTTTTTTTTTTTTTTTTTTTTTTTTTTTTTTTTTTTTTTTTTTTTTTTTTTTTTTTTTTTTTTTTTTTTTTTTTATTTTTATATAAACAATGAACGAAGGTTAAGACTCAGAAGTGACTGGACACGAGAAGGATGCACATACACATACAAGCTGACTCGACCAAACAAAGTTAGCTCCTTCATGAAAACCGACCATTAGACATCATCCCGGAACAATTTATTTGTATTTGAATAACCCCATGATTGGTCTTGGGGCCTCAAGATTCTGAATGGATCATTGTAGCACCAAGGTTCGACCATGTGGTTCATCAAATTTCAAGAAATTGAAACGGATATGCTTATTTGTAGTTTTCATGATGGATGACAAAAGCGGTTCATGATTGAAAAAACCGGTAAATTTCTACTTGATCATAGTATCTATACCGTGACGAAGATTTTCTGATCGTTTTTGAGATTGATGTATCAATATTGAACGGTCAACACAATGAGCTTTGTACGATGGAGGGCGTGTATAGACCGCCCACACTAATGTGTATGCGGGTATACGTAACCCTCACGCTCCCAACAAGTGAGAGACAAGAATACTCAAGTGTGGATCCAAACATGTTGACAAGTCAAGGACAAAAACGGGCAGAACTTCGACGTCTCGGATGTAAATATTATGATCGAGTAGATTTTACCATGTTGGTTCAAAGATGGACCAAAAATAACATACATATGGCTCAAACTGGGTTAGGACAGAAAAGGCCACCTTGACGAGGATGGGGTAACCTATCACCGAATGCTCGATGAATAATGGGCCCCCATTCCCTTTATATACTATGTTGCAAGGATCCAAGCGACGTGGAGTAGCATAACGCATTCCCAGGCGGACCCAAGAAACGCTCGTTAGAGGCTGCTCGCCGGTCGTGGTCTCACAAAGTACAGGCCAAGGCTGTGTGTTTCTCCTAGCGGGCTGCCCCACATGCATGGGACCCGGTTCGGCTACTCGCACGAAAGTGTGACTGAACCCATTCCCCCCAAAGCAATATGTACAAACAATAAATATAGTACCCTAGATCTAGCATCAAATGTCAAGCAAATCAATATAAGGAAAGTATCCTAGGAGTCTGAATATTAATCCCCAGCGGAGTCGCCACTGTGAGGACAATGGAAAATCGACGTGATCCTCCTCCTCGGGATGGAAATGTGTATCCTGTATCGATGAAGATCGATTTGTTCTGTTGGAGTCGCCACCTAGATTAAGGTCTAGGACCTCTAAAAATGTAGCCTCACCCTAAGGTAAGACTTCTATTGACTCGTGACCCAATGTATCGGTTCTTTGGTCTGCAAGAGATCGGGTAAGTATTCAGGGTACGGTTATGGGAAGGTGTTAGGCACCCAAACCGCCCGATCAATATCGGCCTCCTAAACTTTCCTTAAATTCTAATTTTGACTGTGCTTGGTCAACTGGATGACTAGGGTTCAATGGGGGATGTCCTAAACCAAGTTGCTAAGTTATTCTAACCTAGGGTTCAGCCAATCATGTTTTAAAGTAAATAAACAAGCAAATGTAATGTACAATATTATACGGTGAACCGGACCAAAGATGGTTCGGTCTTGGACTGAATCTGAGATGTGTAAGACATCTCAAACTGCCTACGTATTCCAATCCTGGAAATCAAGTCCAAAAACGTAGTTCGAAAATGGGTTGTGTGATTAAAGATTATGGAAGTGATTTATGCATGTGCTTCAATTAGATTTTTTTGTTCAAGTTGAAGTTTATGCTGGATGTATGGTTGATGGGTGGCTTTGTACCGTATTTGGGATTCCCAAATTGCCTACGTATTCTAGGGTTTGCCCTAGAAATCAGGTACGACGTAGTTCGAAATTTTTGAGAGTCGGATTTGGAATGTGTACCAAAATCCTTCCATTTTTGTCAATAGGATCTAGGGATGAGACCTAAATTCCTACCATTTTTATTTGGGATGTGTACCAAATTCTTTCTATTTTTGTTAATAGGATCTAGGGATGAGACCTAAATTCCTACCATTTTTATTTGGGATGTGTACCAAATTCTTTCTATTTTTGTCAATAGGATCTAGGGATGAGACCTAAATTCCTACCATTTTTATTTGGGATGTGTACCAAATTATCAATAGGATCTAGGGAGGAGACCTAAATTCCTACCATTTTTATTGTTTCCATTCTTAGGTTTTTAGGGTTTCCTATCCCTTTTCATTGTGATTTTCATTTTTTTAGGGTTTCATACCCTAATTATTCTCTTTATTCTAGGGTTTATTTTGCCCTAATTATTCTTTCCATTTTTAGGGTTTCACTACCCTAATTGTTCAATTCTTTCCATCTTAGGGTGTATCTTGCCCTAGTTGTTGTACAATGTAAACAATCTAACAAAGCAATGTGAGCTTAAATATAGCAGTGTAAGCATCCAAATATAGCATGTTGGAAATATATTCAAATTTAGCAACACATCAGTCAAAAATGGCAAGTGAGCATGTGAATCAATACAAACATGGTAAGTGTGCATCCAAACATGGCAGTAATATGTGAGCAAGTGTAGTAGACAAATATGGCAATAAGCATGTGTAGCATTCCAATCATGGCAATGTGATTATTCCAATTATGGCAATGTGATCATTCCAATTATGGCAGTGTGACTATTCCAATTATGGCAGTGTGACCATTCCAATTATAGTAGTGTATGCATACGAGCATCCGAACATAGCATAGCATCAAATATGGCATGTGAGAAACAACCAAAGCATATGAGAATCAATCAAAACATGATGGAACACGTAGCAAGATGACAGCTTTGTCAGGCTGGACCAAAATGGGCACATAGGGCACTGTACTTACTCAAAAAATTCTTAAAAGATATCCCTGGAAAGAAGACTCAGAGGCCAACATTTTGTCTCAAGGAAGCTAATCCTAAAAGAGACCATAGGCAGGTCGAAAATATTCCCCAAGTACAGGCAAATACACTGGTCAGGTCTGTTCCATATTTTTGACCAGTTGCACCATAAATTCCAAATAAAATTCTATTCTTAATGAAAATTAAATACAGACATATATCTATGTAGATAACTGTCTGATCTAAAATTTCATTAAGAAAAACAAGTTAAAACAGTATATTTTCTTTGTGAAAAATGACTCTTTTCAATCATGCAAATCAGCACATCATGACAGATCTGAAATCAAAGCACTATGCACTTAAAAATTGATATCAATTCAACGAAAAATGGAAAAAATATGAAACCAGTGCCATTTTTTAGAAGACTTTCATGTCTAAAAAGTTCATGTTAAGTGGATTTTCTGATTATGGCCATAAGGCCTTTGTCTAGAGACTTTCCGATGGAGGATTGCATTACATCCGAGAAAAATAGCAATGTCAAAGACAAATTTTTTGATATATTTCCCCAATTCCAAATGGAACGAAATTTTTAGGGTAGTCTTCTATCATATCAGAGAGACTCCCATAAAATTTTGGGCTTCAAAATCTTAGAAAAAATACATATGATGTACGTCCTAAGTTTGAACCCTAAATCTGGAATTTTCAGATCAGAAAATCACTTTATGAAATTTACAAAAAACATCAAACATCATTGTATATCAATCAAAAATTCATCATTGAATAGCTTAGACAAATTATCATTCATGAAAAATGTTAGACATAGGCATCCTAACATTAACAAGCATGTAATAGAGCATTCATGATTGAGATTTCATGAAAATTAGCCTTTTTCAAGCAAAATTGGCATTCGGGCATTATAACGACCTCTAAATTTGTTTAGAGTACTAACCTTGGGCTCAAATCGAGCGAAACCGTTGATGAAGGGTGATTGGGGGTTGTATCAATCCCCTTTGAATGTGAATCCTCCTTCTCCTCTCTTCTGCTTCTTTCTCTCTTCTCTTTCTCTCTTTTCTTCTTCTCTTTTCTTTCTTTTCTCTTTTCTCTCTCTTTCTTTCTTCCTCTCTCACGTTTTCTCTCTCTCACTCACGTTTCTCTCTCTCACCCACGTTCCCCTCTCTCTCTGGTCTGGAAAAAGGATCCCTCCTCTCTCCTATTTATAATTTTTCACTCATTTTCTAGAAGATCCTTCTTTCCTTTTCTTCTTTTTTCTAGAAAATCTTTTTTTCTCTCCATTTTTTCTTCTTTCCTTTCTTTTCTTCCTTCCCACGTTTTTTCTTCTTCCTTTCTTTCCTTTTTCTCATTCTTCTTCTAGAAAACCCCTTCTCTCTTTCCTTTCTCTCCTTCCTTCTTCTTGAAAATCTCCTTTTCCCTTTCTTCTTTTTTTCTTTTCTTCTTTTTCCTCCCTGCCTTTCCTTTCTGAAAACGTCTTTTCCCCTTTTTTTTTTTTTTTTTTATTTCTCCCTCTTTCTTTTTTTTCTCAAGATCTTTTTGGATTATCTCAAAACCCTAA
Source organism: Protea cynaroides (assembly GCA_028583415.1). NCBI lineage: Eukaryota > Viridiplantae > Streptophyta > Magnoliopsida > Proteales > Proteaceae > Protea > Protea cynaroides. Next base: position 47,631,893 of record CM053271.1, on the reverse strand, counting down.
ATCCCCTTCTCTTTCACGTTTCTCTCTCTCCTTTTTCCTTTTTCTTCTCAAGATCTTTTTGATTATCTCAAAACCCTAAATCCCCTTCTCTTTCACGTTTCTCTCTCTCCTCTTTCCTTTTTTCTTCTCAAGATCTTTTGGATTATCTCTAAAACCCTAAACCCCTTCCTTCACGTCTCTCTCTCCCCTCTTTCCTTTTTCTTCTCAAAATCTTTTGATTTTATCAACTTATATATAATAATATATATTATATACATATATACATATATTTTATAACATACATACATACATATATATATATATATATATATATATATATATATATAATATATATAATATATATAACTATGCACATGAATGAACTGGTTCGAAACGGGTTGAGACTGACTTAGGTTGACTGAGTTAAACTGATATGGGTTGAGCTAGGTTGGACCAAAACTGGCTTGAACTGAGTTGACTGGATTAATTGGAATTAACTGGGTTTTCTCTCCTTGTCATTTCATGGGTCATTTCCGCTGTCATCCCGCATGGAATTTTCCGATGGCCTCTATTCCAAATTTTTTTGCGTTCATTTTGTAGAACATTAAAAATGAGGAATATAGGAACTGGAATCACCTGAATCCGATGTAGAACGGAAAAGATATGCAGCTTTGAAGTTCTGACGATAATTTTGCATGCAAGCTTGCATGGGACCCACTGGTGACTTCTACCCGGGATTTTTTACGTCCACTTTGTAGAACATCATGAATGAAGAATAATGGTCTTGGAATCATCTGAATCCGATGTCGGATGATCAAGATATGATGATTTGAAATTCAAACAATCCAACTTAGGATAATTTGCATGAAGGCCCCTAGGATTATTTATAATAATTTCATAAACCTCCCTCATATGTATCATCTGACTAAAATGGTCATATCTTCCTCATTTGATATCGAAATTGAGCAATTCTGGTCTCGTTTCGAAGATAATTCTATGACCTACGCATCCATGCAAAATTATAACCCATGACCTTGCTGTGGACCCATTGAAAACTTCCTCAAATTCACAGACCCATTGAAAACTTCCTCAAATTCACAGTCAAGAATCCAAACTTTCGATCACCTTTCTTCCTTTTGTTGTCCACACACCAGCAGGACTTTGTTTAGCTGGGATGGCAAAAATGGGGTGCTTACAGATGCCCCTCTTCGACCGAGATTGTGGGCAATTGAGGCCGAAGATAAAAGTAGCCCATTTTTGCATTATTCTGCACTTGATCCGAATTCTACCATTGCTCTCTTGAACTGATGCTGTAACTACTCTCTTCCCCCCCCTTTTTTTTTTTTTTTTTTTTTTTTTGTTCACACTGTACAACAAACAACTGTAGATGTCAAGCTCCTTGAGTAGCGACCTCATCAGGTCTGTGACTTTGGCTCAAGACCGCTCATGATGTAACTGTAACTGTCAAGCTTCTTGAGTAGCGACCCTATCGGGTCTGTGACTTTGGCTCAAGACCGCTCATGATGTAACCGGAATCGCCAAGCTTCTTGAGTAGCGACCTCATCGGTCCGTGACTTTGGCTCAAGACCGCTCGTGCTCTGATGTAACCTAACGTGCTTTGTGCTCTGAATTTGTAACCTCCGAATGTATAGCCTTTGGCCTGTGTAGCCTTTGGATGTGTAGCCTTTGGATGGAGCCTTTGGATGTGTAGCCTTTGGATGTGCCTTTGGATGTTAGCCTTTGGACCGGACCGAATTTGGGGTGTCCCAAATTGCCTACGTATCCTTTGGGATTTCCGTCCCTCCCGGAATCAGGTTCCGCGTAGTTCGGGCTGATTTGTTTCTCTCTTTCCATGATCTTTCTTTCTTTCTTTTCTTTGCTTGCATCTTGTTCTCTTTTCCATTCTTATTCTGCTTTCATTCAGTCTTCTTTCTTCTCTGTACTTTCACCTTTCTTTCCTTTTCTCTTTTTTTTTTCATTTTTCTTTTTCTTTTTCTTGTTCTTTTCAATTCCTTTCTTCATCTTTCTTCATTCCCAAAATGGGTTGAACTTTCCATAAATATTGAGGTAGCCACAATGGGGCTCAGCATCTGCACTTTGTCCACTAACATTGCTCGGAATCCAAGAGGAACTAGAGATCATGATTTGATCGACTTTCCTTGACTTGACTTAATCTAGACCGAGAGAAACATGTTTCTTTTCTTTAAAAGGCAATTTTGATATGTTCTGCATTCCTGCCAAATTTATATGGGTTTCACTTTGATCAAAGGGCAATCAGGTCTTTTTAATGAGGGGCAAATGATGACAATGACTCAAATTTGTATGAGTCATCTTTCTCTTACATGCAAATGAACTCAGCTAGAGTTTCAAACAAGGGGCTCAACTAAACTCATGATGTTTGGATAAATGGGTGATTTTGCCCCAGTGTCTAAGTTCAAGTTTGCACATATTGATAGGCAGGCGACTTTTGAGTCATCACTAGAAATAACCTTAAGGAGATGCAACCCTACACTAATCTTTAGAAAAACGTCAAAGAATGTTTTCTCCTCTCGGTATCATTCAGATAGAAAACAAATTTCAACAAGCTATGCTCGAGATCTTGAATCGGTTGTAACCATGTTTGGGCCCAAATCCTTTAAGTCTGTATACAAGTATGACGATGAAGGTCCAGATGGACAGATAAGAAACTATCCAATGGGTCTGCCATTGGGAGAGTGTTTGGTTGTTTATGTAGAATGGCTTGATCTCCACTAGGCGATGCCATTTTATTGGCTAGCAACAAAGGACTATGGAATTCTTGGACGCCGTCGAAATGATGAACGACAGATAGATATTCCAGTCAGATTTATTGAACAATATTTATGCATAACAAGACGATATGTTCACAAGAAACAATACCATAAAATTTTGTGACATTTGAAGTAAGGGCATGTAATGTAGACTCTGTGGAAGACCGTCGGATTGATGGACGGGAGAGAGAGTCTTTAGCCGAAAAGAAAAAATCCTCTGATGACAACAAAGTGATGAGACCACCCCCTGTATGGGCGGGATGTAGTGACCAATATCAAAAATCCAGCTCAACACACAACGTGAATCACAACAAACGATCAGGTCTCCAATCAGGTTCTAAGAAATGGTGTCTATATGTCATTGTACGAGAACCAATTGTCTTATTGCTCTATAACTGAACTCGTCCATCGGCAGGGCTCCAAAGGAGTTGCCCCATGTACATGCCTTGTAATCAAACTCACTCATCATTAGTGTTTCAAAGTAGTTGCTCCATGTCTATGCACCATAGTTGAACTTGTCCACCATCATTGTTCCAATGTAGTATGCTAACCAACCTCATTATTTTGTATAGCTCTTTCTTTTTTCTTTTTTTTTTTTTTTTTTTTTTTTTTTTTTTTTTTTTTTTTTTTTCTTCTTTTTTTTTTTTTTTTTTTTTTTTTTTTTTTTTTTTTTTTTTGAGCTCATCTTTGACTTTGAGGTTGATCCATAGCATGTTTTATGTCTGTAGACTTCATGCACTTGTAGAAGACTTGATCACTTGGATTGATGTAAACTTGATAATGCCTTGTGTGTAGACCCATTCTTGTAAAACTAAATGAACCACTTGTATGAGTCTGTAAATGTTCTCTACTTTCAAGGAATATCCCAAAAAAATTCTTTCTATAAATCGACCAAATGGGATGACATTTTGATGTTCCAACTTGTATCTTTGAGAATGCTTGCATGACTTCAACGTAATTATCTTTAACTTTCACGTGTGTGTTGAGCTTTCATTTCTCTAAAGGCCGATGGAGTAGAAGTTCAGGTTGTGGCCCTTCATCTCAATCGTCATCAGAGTCAGAATTAGCAACGGACATGGAAGAGGAAGAAATATCAAACTGGGAAGGAATGGATTGGAAGTAGTAAAAGCACTTGTTGATGTCTCAAATGAGATGATTATTGTTCATTTTTTCAGAGCATTTTGGACTGGACCGTCTACAGACACATCGAACTTAAGCCCAAACATAGATGACCTATCAGATACCAATGGTAGCCAGTTTAGACAAGTAATTCACCGAGTTACCCCAATTGGATACGACATCATTGACGCCAACTTATGATTGGTTGTAGGACCGAATCTCCGTTCAGACTTTCGCTAGTAAGGCTCATTACGCCTATCTATCGACATGTGTTTGACCCTTTCCATCTTGAGATAAACCCCTCTTGGGTCTATTACCATTTTGATTTATGCCCCAATTCGGGTTTGACATTCACCTGGCCAATGCCTCAATTTGGGGTAAATGTATTCCAATCTTATGCCCCAGTTTGGATGTCATGAAACTCTGACCTATACCCTTGTTGGTCCATCACCTTTTTGGTTTGCCCCACTTTGAATCCATTAACATTTTAATTATGCCCCAGTTTAGGGTGCACTGATATTTTTGTTGTGCCCCAATTTAGGGTATACTGACATTTTGGTTTTGCCCCAGTTTAGGGTGCACATGAAGTTCATTTTCAGGCTACCTTAATTTTGGGATATAATTGACCACATGGTCTTCCTTTTCATCCTGGATTTTGGGAGGTGGGTGGGACATTCTTGAAGGTTCAAGGGCTACTCCTTTGAGTTTGGGTCACCTTGGGTGATGAAAGTAATTTGGGAGTCAACACTCCGTCGGTCAAAGTGGCTCGATTGCGCCAAGGGTGAACGAAATGCTTTCCAATCTCAGTTTTTTCATTTAAATTTGGCAGGTATGCTAGTATGGGAAAGAAACATGTAATCTCTCAGAATCTATGATTCAGCTTTCTAACCTCTTGGATTCCTTAACTCCGATCTTGGAATTTCAATTCCGCTCTGCAATATTTGGGCTCTCAATATACTGTCTTCCAACCATTCCAACACTTTGAGGTACAAAAGTCCTCCTTATGAACATGAACCGAGACATGAACCGGTGATGATGAGACCTTCTTATGAGAGGATGTAATAAGAGTGGATGCTTTGTCTACACACTCAGGTGTTCTCTTAAGTCTAGACAATTATATCCTCCCTAGTTCAACCTTTCTTTCTTTTTTTTCTTCTTTTTTTTTTTTTTTTTTTTTTTTTTTTTTTTTTTTTTTTTTTTTTTTTTTTTTTTTTTTATTTTTTTATATAAACAATGAACGAAGGTTAAGACTCAGAAGTGACTGGACACGAGAAGGATGCACATACACATACAAGCTGACTCGACCAAACAAAGTTAGCTCCTTCATGAAAACCGACCATTAGACATCATCTGTAACAATTTATTTGTATTTGAATAACCCCATGATTGGTCTTGGGGCCTCAAGATTCTGAATGGATCATTGTAGCACCAAGGTTCGACCATGTGGTTCATCAAATTTCAAGAAATTGAAACGGATATGCTTATTTGTAGTTTTCATGAAGGATGACAAAAGCGGTTCATGATTGAAAAAACCGGTAAATTTCTACTTGATCATAGTATCTATACCGTGACGAAGATTTTTCGATCGTTTTTGAGATTGATGTATCAATATTGAACGGTCAACACAATGAGCTTTGTACGATGGAGGGCGTGTATAGACCGCCCACACTAATGTGTATGCGGGTATACGTAACCCTCACGCTCCCAACAAGTGAGAGACAAGAATACTCAAGTGTGGATCCAAACATGTTGACAAGTCAAGGACAAAAACGGGCAGAACTTCGACGTCTCGGATGTAAATATTATGATCGAGTAGATTTTACCATGTTGGTTCAAAGATGGACCAAAAATAACATACATATGGCTCAAACTGGGTTAGGACAAAAAAGGCCACCTTGACGAGGATGGGGTAACCTATCACCGAATGCTCGATGAATAATGGGCCCCCAATCCCTTTATATACTATGTTGCAAGGATCCAAGCGACGTGGAGTAGCATAACGCATTCCCAGGCGGACCCAAGAAACGCTCGTTAGAGGCTGCTCGCCGGTCGTGGTCTCACAAAGTACAGGCCAAGGCTGTGTGTTTCTCCTAGCGGGCTGCCCCACATGCATGGGACCCGGTTCGGCTACTCGCACGAAAGTGTGACTGAACCCATTCCCCCCAAAGCAATATGTACAAACAATAAATATAGTACCCTAGATCTAGCATCAAATGTCAAGCAAATCAATATAAGGAAAGTATCCTAGGAGTCTGAATATTAATCCCCAGCGGAGTCGCCACTGTGAGGACAATGGAAAATCGACGTGATCCTCCTCCTCGGGATGGAAATGTGTATCCCGTATCGATGAAGATCGATTTGTTCTGTTGGAGTCGCCACCTAGATTAAGGTCTAGGACCTCTAAAAATGTAGCCTCACCCTAAGGTAAGACTTCTATTGACTCGTGACCCAATGTATCGGTTCTTTGGTCTGCAAGAGATCGGGTAAGTATTCAGGGTACGGTTATGGGAAGGTGTTAGGCACCCAAACCGCCCGATCAATATCGGCCTCCTAAACTTTCCTTAAATTCTAATTTTGACTGTGCTTGGTCAACTGGATGACTAGGGTTCAATGGGGGATGTCCTAAACCAAGTTGCTAAGTTATTCTAACCTAGGGTTCAGCCAATCATGTTTTAAAGCAAATAAACAAGCAAATGTAATGTACAATATTATACAGTGAACCGGACCAAAGATGGTTCGGTCTTGGACTGAATCTGAGATGTGTAAGACATCTCAAACTGCCTACGTATTCCAATCCTGGAAATCAAGTCCAAAAACGTAGTTCGAAAATGGGTTGTGTGATTAAAGATTATGGAAGTGATTTATGCATGTGCTTCAATTAGATTTTTTTGTTCAAGTTGAAGTTTATGCTGGATGTATGGTTGATGGGTGGCTTTGTACCGTATTTGGGATTCCCAAATTGCCTACGTATTCTAGGGTTTGCCCTAGAAATCAGGTACGACGTAGTTCGAAATTTTTTGAGAGTCGGATTTGGAATGTGTACCAAAATCCTTCCATTTTTGTCAATAGGATCTAGGGATGAGACCTAAATTCCTACCATTTTTATTTGGGATGTGTACCAAATTCTTTCTATTTTTGTTAATAGGATCTAGGGATGAGACCTAAATTCCTACCATTTTTATTTGGGATGTGTACCAAATTCTTTCTATTTTTGTCAATAGGATCTAGGGATGAGACCTAAATTCCTACCATTTTTATTTGGGATGTGTACCAAATTCTTTCTATTTTTGTCAATAGGATCTAGGGATGAGACCTAAATTCCTACCATTTTTATTGTTTCCATTTTTAGGTTTCTAGGGTTTCCTATCCCTTTTCATTGTGATTTTCATTTTTTAGGGTTTCATACCCTAATTATTCTCTTTATTCTAGGGTTTATTTTGCCCTAATTATTCTTTCCATTTTTAGGGTTTCACTACCCTAATTGTTCAATTCTTTCCATCTTAGGGTGTATCTTGCCCTAGTTGTTGTACAATGTAAACAATCTAACAAAGCAATGTGAGCTTAAATATAGCAGTGTAAGCATCCAAATATAGCATGTTGGAAATATATTCAAATTTAGCAACACATCAGTCAAAAATGGCAAGTGAGCATGTGAATCAATACAAACATGGTAAGTGTGCATCCAAACATGGCAGTAATATGTGAGCAAGTGTAGTAGACAAATATGGCAATAAGCATGTGTAGCATTCCAATCATGGCAATGTGATTATTCCAATTATGGCAATGTGATCATTCCAATTATGGCGGTGCGACTATTCCAATTATGGCAGTGTGACCATTCCAATTATAGTAGTGTATGCATACGAGCATCCGAACATAGCATAGCATCAAATATGGCATGTGAGAAACAACCAAAGCATATGAGAATCAATCAAAACATGATGGAACACGTAGCAAGATGACAGCTTTGTCGGGCTGGACCAAAATGGGCACATAGGGCACTGTACTTACTCAAAAAATTCTTAAAAGATATCCCTGGAAAGAAGACTCAGAGGCCAACATTTTGTCTCAAGGAAGCTAATCCTAAAAGAGACCATAGGCAGGTCGAAAATATTCCCCAAGTACAGGCAAATACACTGGTCAGGTCTGTTCCATATTTTTGACCAGTTGCACCATAAATTCCAAATAAAATTCTATTCTTAATGAAAATTAAATACAGACATATATCTATGTAGATAACTGTCTGATCTAAAATTTCATTAAGAAAAACAAGTTAAAACAGTATATTTTCTTTGTGAAAAATGACTCTTTTCAATCATGCAAATCAGCACATCATGACAGATCTGAAATCAAAGCACTATGCACTTAAAAATTGATATCAATTCAACAAAAAATGGAAAAAATATGAAACCAGTGCCATTTTTTAGAAGACTTTCATGTCTAAAAAGTTCATGTTAAGTGGATTTTCTGATTATGGCCATAAGGCCTTTGTCTAGAGACTTTCCGATGGAGGATTGCATTACATCCGAGAAAAATAGCAATGTCAAAGACAAATTTTTTGATATATTTCCCCAATTCCAAATGGAACGAAATTTTTAGGGTAGTCTTCTATCATATCAGAGAGACTCCCATAAAATTTTGGGCTTCAAAATCTTAGAAAAAATACATATGATGTACGTCCTAAGTTTGAACCCTAAATCTGGAATTTTCAGATCAGAAAATCACTTTATGAAATTTACAAAAAACATCAAACATCATTGTATATCAATCAAAAATTCATCATTGAATAGCTTAGACAAATTATCATTCATGAAAAATGTTAGACATAGGCATCCTAACATTAACAAGCATGTAATAGAGCATTCATGATTGAGATTTCATGAAAATTAGCCTTTTTCAAGCAAAATTGGCATTCGGGCATTATAACGACCTCTAAATTTGTTTAGAGTACTAACCTTGGGCTCAAATCGAGCGAAACCGTTGATGAAGGGTGATTGGGGGTTGTATCAATCCCCTTTGAATGTGAATCCTCCTTCTCCTCTCTTCGGCTTCTTTCTCTCTTCTCTTTCTCTCTTTTCTTCTTCTCTTTTCTTTCTTTTCTCTTTTCTCTCTCTTTCTTTCTTCCTCTCTCACGTTTTCTCTCTCTCTCACTCACGTTTCTCTCTCTCACCCACGTTCCCTCTCTCTCTGGTCTGGAAAAGGATCCCTCCTCTCTCCTATTTATAATTTTTCACTCATTTTCTAGAAGATCCTTCTTTCCTTTTCTTCTTTTTTCTAGAAAATCTTTTTTTTCTCTCCATTTTTTGTTCTTTCCTTTCTTTTCTTCCTTCCCACGTTTTTTTTCTTCCTTCTTTCTTTCCTTTTCTCATTCTTCTTCTAGAAAACCCTTCTCTCTTTCTTTTCTCTCTTCTTTCCTTTTCTTCCTTCTTTCTTTCTTTTCCTTTCCTTCCCCCTCCTTTTCTCCCTCTCTTTCTTTTCTTCTTCTTTCTAGAAAACCCCTTCCTTTCCCTTTTTTTTTCTCTATTTCTCTTTTTTTTTTCTTCCAAGATCTTTTTGATTATCTCAAAACCCTAAATCCCCTTCTCTTTCACGTTTTCTCTCTCCCCTCTTTCCTTTTTCTTCTCAAGATCTTTTTGGATTATCTCAAAACCCTAAATCCCCTTCTCTTTCACGTTTTCTCTCTCCCCTTTTCATTTTTCTTCTCAAAATCTTTTTGGATTATCTCAAAAACCCTAAATCCTCCTTCTCTTTCACGTTTCTCTCTCCCCTCTTTTTTTTTCTTCTCAAAATCTTTTGGATTTATATATCTAATAATAATATATATTATATACATATATACACATATATTTTATAACATACATATATATATATATATATATATATATATATATATAATATATATAATATATATAAATACTATGCACATGAATGAACTGGTTCGAAACGGGTTGAGACTGACTTAGGTTGACTGAGTTAAACTGATATGGGTTGAGCTAGGTTGGACCAAAACTGGCTTGAACCGAGTTGGCCGGATTGATTGGAATTAACCCGGGTTTTCTCTCCTTGTCATTTCATGGGTCATTTCCCTTGGTCATCCCGCATGGAATTTTCCGATGGCCTCTATTCCAAATTTTTTGCATTCATTTTGTAGAACATTAAAAATGAGGAATATAGGAACTGGAATCACCTGAATCCGATGTAGAACGGAAAAGATATGCAGCTTTGAAGTTCTGACGATAATTTTGCATGCAAGCTTGCATGGGACCCACTGGTGACTTCTACCCGGGATTTTTTACGTCCACTTTGTAGAACATCATGAATGAAGAATAATGGTCTTGGAATCATCTGAATCCGATGTCGGATGATCAAGATATGATGATTTGAAATTCAAACAATCCAACTTAGGATAATTTGCATGAAGGCCCCTAGGATTATTTATAATAATTTCATAAACCTCCCTCATATGTATCATCTGACTAAAATGGTCATATCTTCCTCATTTGATATCGAAATTGAGCAATTCTGGTCTCATTTCGAAGATAATTCTATGACCTACGCATCCATGCAAAATTATAACCCATGACCTTGCTGTGGACCCATTGAAAACTTCCTCAAATTCACAGACCCATTGAAAACTTCCTCAAATTCCTTTTTTTTATTAATAATAAAATGAGGTTTAACAATAATAAATAAATAATTAAATCCAATTATCTCCAAATGACTCAAGACATAAAGAATCCAAAATTTCGATCACCTTTCTTCCTTTATGTTGTCCACACAACCATCAACTAAAAATATTCGGACTTTGTTTAGCTGGCATGGCAAAATGGGGTGCTTAATTTCCACCAGTGGTGTGCGTCACTTTTTAACATAAATGTAGCACATAATACTTTTTCCTCTTCATTTATAGTCATCATCATGAAATTTCTTTCTTTTTCGTCAATCCAATGAACTGGCCACGAAGGATCCGACAGCTTACCTGTGAATTCCTTCGGCTTCAACTTCAGGAAACGCTCGATCAGTCTAGAATAATCAAGTTGATATTGTGCATAAGCTCCATATATAGGCAGCTACTACTGATAGTTACCTTGGTTGTATCCGCCTTGCGGTGCTTTAGGATCTGGCATTTGACCTTGTACTGCTGGTGTTTGCGGTGCTTGGGGTACAGTGTTGCTACCACCAGGTGTTGTACTGGCTTGTCCTGTAGATAGAGATGTTATGTTTGCAATTGGGAAAGCAATTCCCATAGCAGCATGCATGTTGGCTTGCATTTGCTGTATATACTGCATTTGCTATGCCAAAATTCATCACCGCAGTAGCCAAATCTAAAGGTGATGCAGGAAAGTTGGTTGGGTTGGCTTAGGTGTGCACATTCTGAGGCACAGCAAGTTGAGTTCCAATATTTCCTTCCTGTCCTTGCTGACCTTCGTTGTCATTGGTCTCCATAGGTGGTGAAGATGGGTTGACATTCTATCTCCTTCTACTTACTCTACGGCCAGCCATTTCCTGTTTCCGATGGTGGTAGTGTCTGAAAATCAATGAAACATATGAGGCAAGCATAATATACGTTAATCTCATGTTAATTTCCAATTAAACAAGGCAAAGTTTCAATTTTTAAAGTCATTCAGTCAAAACAGGGCATTTTCGTGGGGTCAATCGTTGGGTCGTACTATATGCGACCACAGGGTTGCGACCGCACGAACCCTGTCAACTCACCGAGAGCCTGTGGTCGATCGTGGGGTCGATCATGGGGTCACATTTTTGTCGAATTCTGCGACCACACGACACCAAATCAGGTTTTTAAATTATGATTTCGAGCCATTTTCTTATTTTTACTTTTGTCTTCTACTATTTACAACTAAAATCTCCACCACTGAGTTGCTACAGTGTCAACCGTACGAATTTGGTGACAATTTCCCTCTAGGTATGTTCCCTACTCTTTCTCTTTTTTAAGCTTTCATACCTAGGTTTTGCTCCATTTATAGGGTTTTCGTTAAATTAATATTTTTCTGACCATAAAAAATTGATTTTTATTAGGGGTTATTGCTATTGGCCACACAATGGATGAAAGCCCTCAAGAAAATTTGAGTTTCATCGATTAGTTTATTAGAAACTTGAAAATTCCCATTTTTTACCTAAATTTTGGGATTTTTCCCCAATTGTCAAAATTTCTTCAAATTAGACCTACCTAGTTTAAATTTCTGATTGTATGAGCCTTGCAGGATGGTTTGGGCCTATGTAAGTCCTCCTACCCAAATATTTGGGTGAAAAGTGAGGCTTTTGGCCAATCACGCCGTCATATTGCCAAAATTTTGAATTTCCATTAAATTTAATATGTTGCTTGTTGGTCTATGCCCTTGCAAACAACATGGCTTGCACTAAAGTCCCCAAAGTTCACGATTCCCGTCGCTTCAGGTCCATTGAAACAGAGGCACAGTATCCCTGGTATGAGCGCAAGAAGGTAGAAGGGGGTCATTGTGCCAACTTGGCTAGCCTAGCCCTATTTAATGTGGAGGGAGCTTTTGGTGATATGGGCTGGCTTCCTGTGATTCTGTATAAGGGTTGCACCTGTCCTGAGTTGGTGAAATAGTTTTACTGTAATTTACAGGTAGAGGGTGACCCAGAGGATATGAATAGGGGCAGAGAGCTCAGGATCACCAGTTTAGTTAAAGGGGTAGAGGTCTCATTTAACTACTAGGAGTTGGCTGATATCCTAGGTATCTCAAATGACGGTCCCTTGGTATACTGTGCACCCAAGGAACCCCAGTTCCTATCAATGCAAATGCGTGCAGAAATAGATAACCAGATTGTTTGGGACGATCGCTGGCAGATGAAGCAATTAACCTACGTCCAGAGCCCCAAGTGTATTGTAAGATCATTCAGTACAATCTGATTCCCTAGAGTGGACACTATGAAAAGGTTTCACAATTGACCCAGTACCTTCTATACTGCATCTGCACTAGGCAACCTATTTGCCTTACTTATATCATTATCAGGACCATGCACCGTGCCACGATGCCTGGTCTGGTGGGTAACCTACCCTATGGGCGTTTGATCACCACTTTACTCACTTGCCTACAAGTAGACTTGGTCGATGAGAGGATTCACGAGGATACTTTTTTTACTGACCTTGACTGAGAGGCCATCTACAGAATGGGGATGTGAAATGTCCAGGTTAGTGACGAGGAGAGACGCTATGAGACATCCTCTCACTCTGGTAGTGGCAGCAGATGCAGAGGCTGCAGCAGCAGCAGCAGAGGCACACGAGAGTGATGATGAGGAGGATGATGATCAGATGTACATGGATGTGGATGCCATACCTCCTCCATCACCATAGCATTCCACTGGAACGGGTCCTTCTCGGGCTCCTTCTCACTCAACTGGTCCTTTGCGCTCACCACCAGATGACATGATGGGGCTGCTATGTGAGATTCGGGAGGCTCAGCGTACCATAGATCAAAGGATAGTAGATCTGGCGGCTAGTCTTCAGGTGACCCAGACTCAAGTAATCTGGCTTGTGAGAGTATATGCTGAGGACTATGACCGAGATCGTGAGACACCTCCTCCTCCAACACCCCAGCTTCATGATACCGTTTATTTCTTTTTCCTTTTATACTATAGAGTAACTGTCCGGGTTGTGGACCGTACTCTGATTCAGATGTATCTTTTTCTTATTCTTGTATATATATATAATTGGTTTCCCATTTACATATGTGCATTATTCTCTTTCTTAGTTTATGTCTCATACAACACAGGTACTTATGGGGTGTTCTTATTACAGCTTTTAATTTTCATCCTAACTTAGTTCACGACCCTTGTGGTAGTATTTTGGTTTAATAGAGCAGAGCCTGAGAGCTCTAATACCAAGTTGTCACACCGTAATTCTAAACTAACCAGAATGGTGTGATGAACCGTCCATAGACCAACGGTTCAACTAGGATCTCGTATAGGCCGTACCCATTCGATTAAACCAGATACATTCCACAAGCAAAATCAGAGTAAATAAAATATAACGGAAGTCTTTAATACTAATGAACTGAGTATCTGATAGTGATAGCATAATTTAGTATCTAATTATCTCCAATATACCTCAAGACATAAAATAAAATAAAATAATCAATTACATGTTCCCATAACTAAACAATTAAGCTAATAAAAAACACATGAGTTGCACTCGCATGACGAATCATGCGCATCTTCTTCAACTTCTACTTCCATCGCACCAATGTGTCCATACGTCAGTGCATTCATATATTCTTCAACAGTAGGACCTGCGTCAAGAACTAAAAATATTCATTATCAAAAAGGTAAGCACACATCATGGCTCAGTGAGACAAAACAATGCAACAAACATATGCATGCATTCAATTCATATCTTTGGTCTGGTTTTTAAGTTTGCAATGTGCTATAGAAAGGTTTGGTGGCCGTCGCACCTCTATACACGAGTGTGTGAATCCTCCCAATGGATCAAACACCATTGTCATCCCATATGCACCCACCATGAAATAGAGATAGAGCTAAAGTGTTCGAATCAAACACCGCCAACACTTCCCCTGATGCCCTACCCATACCAACACGTAAGCCCCTATTGGCGAGGGCTTGCAAACTGGGCTCGCAACTAACAAATCCTAATGCCAAACAGTATATCCAAGGCCTTACCCCAGCATCCCTCAATACGTCCATAGAGATAGAGCTAGGGCCCCCCAGCAGAGTCAGAGACCACACAGTTTGAGACCACCTCCCCTGATGCCCTACGATGTAATAGTTCTACTAAGGTAATGACGATAGGACGATGTCAGTGGGCAAGACTTGAGTAGAGATAGAGCTAGAGTCTGGTGACGAGGTCAAAGACCACCATGCCATGTCCTCCCCCTGATACTTCACTCGCATCCAACACACCAACCATACACATACATTCACATGTCTATTCCTAGCATCATCATCATCATCATCATTATGTTATAAATAAACAGAATTAAATATGCATAAACAGTAATAGCAGGAATATTGGTTGACATGTGAGATGCACATTACAAGCATCAAGCATAGAATCAATCATGGCATCCGACTCAATAAAATAAACAGTTTATTATTATCCATTTAGTTTAGGTCTTGTTCCCTCACCTTTGATCATTGGTTGTTCCTCTTCCAAGCTTTGTAATTCACTTTTGGACCACTTGGAAATCTAATAAATTTATGGATTCTAAGTTAGAGTTCATATTCATTAATTATAGTGTTTAAATGTCCCATCTGGAATCAATCAAACCTCCAGATGCTGAGTGGTCATAGGTGTGCCTGCACCTGTGGTCTCAGTTTCTGCGACCACAGGGTGTGTGGTGGATATGTGTGGTCGCATATCATGCCGCCACACCCTCCCTGGAAACTTCCCGAGGACATGTGCCTCGTGTGGTCGATCATAGCTGCAACCACACTAATGTTTGGTCGACTTTCATTCTCAGTTTAATCCCTTTATGATTTGATTTCTTAAACTATCATTAGGGTCCTTCGTATGGTTGATCTATGGCCTTAATTTTGTATTTTTCACAATCATCTACTCCAACCTACTCTTCAAGGATTTCTTTTGATTCTATGGCTCTCATGGTTAAGATCCTACTTTGAATCAATACTTCCTCCATGATCTTTTCTAGACATTCAACTAATGTAGGAGATGTTTTCATACCTTGAACTTGCTGAAGAATCGAGCTCTCTCTGAAATTCCTCCTCTTAGTCTTCCTCTTTAATTCTCCTTCTCTTCCTCCTCCTCTCTCTCTCTCTTTCAGTTTGAGTTCTAAAAGAACGAAAGAGGCTAAGGGACGTCCTATATATAGAGAAAAACCCTCCATATAGAGTCCTACTTTGATTAAGAGAGAACCCCCCCTCAAATTAGGAAGGTTTCCTAATTTTGGAGTCAATTATACCATCATGTGGTTGCACTTGGGGTCACAGGATCCGTCAACCACACGTCCCAAATCTGCCACCACACGTCTCAGACTCCTGTGGTCCCATTAGTTTGAGTTGTGGTCGACCACACCTGTTTAGGTATGCGACCACACGTCTCAATTAGATGATTTATGGTTCGAATTACATACCTAGCCTTGTGGTTTCTTTACGCACTTGGTCCACTTGGTCCGACCATGATAGGAAGAACTGATACAAGGTGGTAAGACCGGGTTAGTACAATACGGGTCTTACACAGCAAATGTAAGCTAACATGCATGCTGCTATGGGAATTATTTTCCCAGTTATAAACACAACATCTCTACCTGCAGAACAAGCTAGTACAACACCTGGTGGTAGCAATACTATACCCCAAACACTGCAAACACCATTAGTACAAGGCGAAGTGCCAAATCCTGAAGCACCGCAAGGTGGGTACAACCAAGGTAACATCAGTACCAGCCGCCTATATATGGAGCTTATGTACAATATCAGCTTGATCATTCTAGATTGATCGAGCGTTTCCTGAAGTTGAAGCTGAAGGAATTCATAGGTAAGCCATCGGATCCTTTGTGGCCAGCTCACTAGATCGAAAAAATAGAAAGAAATTTCATGATGATGACTATAAATAAAGAAGAAAAAGTATTATGTGCTACATTTATGTTAAAAAATAACGCACTCCACTGGTGGAAATCAACTAAAAGTTATCTGTTAACAAAGCACGCCCAACTGACATGGGCTATTTATAAAGAAGCTTTCTTCGAGAAGTATTTTCCAAAAGAGTTTTAGAGATCAAATGGAAAAGGAGTTTCTGAGTCTGTGTCAGGGACAGATGATTGTGGACGTATACCAATAGCATTATGAAGAACTATTTTTCTTCACTTCCTCTAGTATGCAGGAGGAAAATACCAAAACCCAAAGGTTCGTCATGGGACTTAGGGGAAGTATCCGTGAGCATGTATTGGGGTTGGAAAAGAAGATTTATAATGAAGCTGTACAGATTGCTTGAGTACTAGAATCGAGCCAAAGGGAAAGTTATTTTGCTCAGAACAGGGGCATTAAAAGGCCTAATGGAAATACATATAATGGAGGGAACACCAAGACATTCAAACCCTTCCATACTCAAGGCTTTAATGTTGTAGCCAAGACTACCCCAATGGCTTAACCTCAACAAAATCAAAGTAGTGCTGGAGTTAAATGCTTCAACTGTGATCAAGTAGGATATTATTCAAGAGAGTCTCCCAAGCCAAGAAGCAGTTACAGCAAGGGAAAATTTATGCAGTTACTTCTGAGGATGCTGCCGCATCGCCTGATGTGGTCACAGGTAACGTACCTATTAATGGCTTACCCGCCAGAGTACTCTTTGACTCTGGAGCGACTCATTCTTTTATATCTGTATCTTTTGGAAAGAAGTTAAATCTACTCCTCAGACCTCTAGACTACAAACTGCTTATATGATCACCTATGGGATTAGAAGTGAAACTAGGCAAAGGTTATGGACCATGTCCAGTTCTTATCCGTGAGAAGATTTTGGAGGCAACCCTAATCCAACTCGAGATGGCAGACTTTGACGTTATCTTGGGAATGGATTGGTTAGCTCGGCACTCTACAAACCTATTATGTGTGGAAAAGAAACTGACATTTAAAGACAAGGAAGGAGCAGAGTTAAGTTTTGCAGGAACCAAATTTCCTCGTAAACGAAAACTCATTCTCTCTGCATTAAAGGCTAAAAAATACCTCGAGAAAGGAGGAATTGGGTATTTAGTATCCGTGGTCGACCTCACTAAGGACGCACTACGAATGGAGGATATTGAAGTTGTGCGTAAATGTTTGGATGTATTTCCTGAGGATCTACTAGGACTACCACCTGACCGAGCAATAGAGTTTGTTATGGATCTTATACCTAGAGCCGCACCAGTATCTAAAGCACCCTATCGAATGGCTCCTACTGAACTAAAGGAACTGAAGGTACAATTACAGGAGTTACTGGACAAGGGTTATATTAGACCTAGCATATCACCATGGGGAGTGCCAGTATTGTTCTTGAAAAAGAAGAACGGTAGCGTTCGACTGTGTATAGACTATCGAGAATTGAATAAGCTTACAATCAAGAATTGGTACCCGTTGCCTCGGATCGATGACTTATTCGATCAGTTGCAAGGTGCCAAAGTGTTCTCCAAAATTGATCTTCGGCCACGATACCATCAATTGAAGATTAAGGAAGGTGATATTCCAAAGACAGCATTCAGAACCAGATATGGACATTATGAATATTTAGTTTTATCTTTTGGATTAACTAATGTTGTAAGACCCGTATCGAACTAACCGGTCTTACCACCTTGTACCAGGTCTACCAATTATGGTCGAGCCAAGTGGACCAAGTGCGTGAAGGAAATAGCAAGATCAGGTATTAAACTGACCCAAAAATAGTAAAATAGGGGGTAGGGTCGCATACCCAAACAGGCAGGGTCGACCCCACCTCATCAGGAAGTCAGACCCCTGAAATTTTGACCTAGGGTCGGACAATTTAGACCTTAGGGTCGGACGGGATCTCCGACCCCCTCATCGACCCTAGGATCACCGACAGAAACCATAAATAGGAAACTTTCCAAATTTCAAGGGGATTCTTTCCTAATCTCAATGGGACTTATTTTGGGAGGTTTTCCTCTATAAATAGGGCGTCCCTTAGCCTCTTTCACTCCTTTTGAAACCCTAATTGAAAGTGAGAGAGAGAGAAGAGAAGGAGAAGAGAAGGAGAGTTGGAGAAGAAGACTAAGGAGAAGAAATTTAGAGAAATCTCTGAATCTCAGCAAGCTTAAGGTATGATTACATATTCCATAAATTATGTAAGACCTTAGAATAGTTCATGAAGAGGGTATGATCTAGGAGAAACCCAAATCATCCATCCATGGAAAGATTTCAATGAAATCCATGGAGGGAATCATGGTAGACAAAGTAAGGAAGTAACCTGGAGTTTTAAGCCATAGAACAAGCATAGAATGGACTATGGAAGTAAGCCATAGGACCCAAACTTGAAAGATTAGACTGTAGAATGAAAAGGTCGACTCAAACCACGTGCGGTCGCACGTAGGGTCGATTGGGAATCGACCCTATCAGACCACAGGATCGACCCCCAGCTTTTGGGAAGTCCAGGGAAGCTACGGTCGCACCTAGGGTCGATGGAATATCCAACCCTAGCATCGACCCTACACCCTGGGGTCACAGAAAACTGCTACCTTACCTGCGACCCACCCTGCGACCCTAGCTTAACAGCAAGCCTAAAATTATCGAAATGAATTCTAATTAAAATCTATGGACTTGTTAGGTTTTTCTATTGATATAAAGGTGATTCTTAGAGCTTGAAAGAGGATTTACACTCAACCAAAGGTGAGGGAACAAGACCTAAACTAATTGGCTAATAATAAACTATTTTATTTCTTGAGTCCAATGCCATGACTGATTCTATGCGTATATGCTTGCAATGTGCATTCAACATGTCATCCAATATTCCTACTATTAATGTTCATGCATATTTAATTTTATTTATAACATGATGATGATGATGATGCTAGGAATAGGCATGTGAATGTATGTGTGTGGCTAGTGTGCTTGATGCGAGTGGAGCATGAGGGGGAGCACGTGACATTGTGGTTTAGTCTGGTCACCAGACTCTAACTCTATCTCTACTCAAGTCTTGTCCACTGACATCGTCGTATCGCCATTACCTTAGCAGAACTATTACGTCGTAGGGTATCAGGGGAGGTGGTCTCGGACCGTGTAGTCTTCGACTCTGTCGGGGGCCTTAGCTCTATCTCTATGGACGTATTGAGGGATGCTTGGGGTGAGGCCTTGGATACATTGTTTGACATTAGGATTGGTTAGTTGCGAGCCCAGTTTGCAAGCCCTCGCCAGCAGGGGCTTACGTGTTGGTATGGGTAGAGTATCAGGGGAAGTGTGATGCGGTGTGGTCCTAAGCACTTTAGCTCTATCTCTATTCCATGGTGAGTGCATGTGGGACGACAATAAACGTTAATCTTTGGGCGGCTTCACACACTCGTGTATAGAGGTGAGGCGGCCACCGAACCTTTCTATAGCACATTGCAAACTTATATACCAGGCCACATATATGAATTGAATGCATGCATATGTTTATTGCATTGTTTTGTTTGCTCATTGAGCTGTGATGTGTGCTCACCCCTTTCGACGTTGAATATTTTTAGTTGATGATGCAGGTACCACTGTGGAAGATTATATGAATGCTTCTGCGTACAGGCACGTTGCTGCAATGGAAGCTGAAGATATAGTGGAGATGCATGACTCCTCATGCGAGTGCAACTCATCCATTTTTTATTAGATTTCTATTTGAACTATTATGGAAATATAATTTGATATTTTATTTATTTATGTCTCGGTTGATACAATATAATTTGATATTTTATTTATGATTATCACAGTAGATCCTCAGTTCATTTAATATTAAAACTTCCGCTATTGTGTATTTATTCTTATTATGGTTGTGGATGTGTATGGTTTAATTTAAAAGGACACAGCCTATTAGAGATCCTGGTTAAACCATTGGTTTATTAGCGGTTCATCACACCGTTCTAAATAGTGTGGAATTGAGGTGTGACAAATGAACCCACAATTTTTATGGAACTCATGAATCGGGTATTCTAAGATATGTTGTATACATCATTCATTGTATTCATCAATGACATACTAGTCTATCTCAAGGACAAAGAAACTCATATCACAAATCTAAGAGCCCATTTGTAGAGACTAAGAAAAGAGAAGTTTTACACAAAATTTACTAAGTGTGAATTCTAGCTGAATGAAGTCGCTTTCTTTGGCCATGTTGTCACACCCCAATTCTTTACCAACCAAAATGTTGTGATGAACCATCAATAAACCAACGATTCAACCAGGATCTCGAATAGGATGTGTCTGTTTGCTTAAACCATACACATCCACAACCATAATCAGAATAAATACACAATAGCGGAAGTCTTTAATATTTAATGAACTGAGAGTCTAATGGTGATAAAATAAATAAATTATCCAATTATCTCCAAATGACAAAGACATAAAATAAAAAATTAATCAATTACATGTTCTCAATAATCCAACTATAAATTTAATCGAAGACGCATGAGTTGCACTCACACGACGAATCATGTGACTCCATCATAACTTATGCATCCATCGCCGCAGCATGTCTGTATATTAGAGCATTCATATAGTCTTCTACCATTGTACCTGTATCATCAACTAAAAATATTTGACGTCGAAAGGGTGAGCACACATCATGGCTCAGTGAGCAAACAAAACAATGCAACAAACATATACATGCATTCAATTCATATCTTTGGTCTGGTTCATAAGTTTGCAATGTGCAATAGAAAGGATAGGTGGCCGCCGCACCTCTACACATGAGTGTGTGAAGCCGCCCAATGGATCAAACACCATTGCTGTCCCACATGCACCCACCATGGAATAGGGATAGAGCTAAAGTTCTTAGAACCGCACCGCATGACACTTCCCCTGATGCCCTACCCATACCAACATGTAAGCTCCTATTGGCGAGGGCTTATAAACTGGGCTCGCAACTAACCAATCCTAATGTCAAACAGTGTATCCAAGGCCTCACCCCAGCATCCCTCAATACGTCCGAGATAGAGCTAAGGCCCCCCGACAGAGTCAGAGACTACACGGTCCGAGACCACCTCCCCTGATGCCCTACGACGTAATAGTTCTACTAAAGTAATGGAGATATGACGATGTTAGTGGACAAGACTTGAGTAGAGATAGAGCTAGAGTCTGGTGATCAGGATGAACCACAGTGTCATGTCCTCCCCCTGATGCTTCACTCACATCAAGTACACTAACCACATACATACATTCACATGCCTATTCCTAGCATCATCATCATCATC
>CM053271.1:47590636-47609636 GCA_028583415.1 Protea cynaroides | reverse complement strand
GTTGCAGCAGTAAAGCCTTGAGCACGGAAGGGTTTGAATGTCTTGTTATTCCCTCCATTATAAGAATTTCCAGCTGGCCTTTTGATACCTCTGTTTTGCATGAAATAACTCTCCTTCTGGCTCGATTCTATAACTCGAGCAATTTGTGCCGCTTCATTATAAATTTTCTTTTCATGTCCCAGAACGTGCTTGCGGATGCTTCCCCTAAGTCCCATGACGAACCTTCGGGTCTTTGTGTTTTCCTCTTGCATACTAGTGGGTGCAACGAAGAACAACTCTTCATAACGCTGTTGATACGCATCCACGGTCATCTGTCCCTGATATAAACTCAGGAACTCTCTTTCCATAGAATCTCTGAAACTTCTTAGAAAGTACTTCTCAAAGAACGTCTCTTTATAAATATCCCAAGTCAGTTGGGCGTGCTTTGTAAGTAAATACATCCTGTTAGACCTCCACCAATGGTGTGCATCTCCTTTCAGCATAAAGGTGGCACACAATACTTTTTCTTCTTTATTTAATGATGAAAGTTTCTTTCCATTTCGTCAACCCAGTGTGCCGGCCATAAAGGGTCTGCTGGCTTGCCATTAAACTCTCTGGGTTTCAGTTTCATAAAACGCTCCACCAGTCTAGAGTGATCTAGTGGCTGCGGGACATACGCTCCATACATAGGTGGTTGGTAGTGATATCCACCTTGAACTATTTCAGGATTTGGTACTTGAGCCTGCATGATAGGAGTCTGAGGTGCGTGAGGTACTGTGTTACTTCCCCCTGGTGTTGTGCTTGCCTGTCTAGCTAGCATTGGAGGTGTTTGTGCAGCTGGAAGAGTTATGCCTATGACAGCTTGGATAGTAGCTTGTGCCTGTTGCATCTGTTGTAGCTGTTACGGCTCTGTCTGGTTGCTCTACGTCCCGCCATTAATTAATCTGATAGTGGGATTGCCTGAAATCATTGAACACGAGAGACAATCATTATTCACTTCATTCTCATATTTTAAAAACCACTAAACATTTCAAATTTCAAAATTTTTAGATCATTCTGTCGAAAATGCTGTGT
The DNA here is from genome assembly GCA_028583415.1 of Protea cynaroides. Lineage (NCBI taxonomy): Eukaryota > Viridiplantae > Streptophyta > Magnoliopsida > Proteales > Proteaceae > Protea > Protea cynaroides. The sequence goes on along the minus strand of CM053271.1, from coordinate 47,608,583 downwards.
TTTCACTGTAGGGTCGATGGTGGGGGTCGATGGGTGTCCGACCCTCAGTCTGCGACCCTGGGAAATCACCCATTCTTCCCGAGAGCCGGGGGTCGATGGGGGGGTCGGAGGATGTCCGACCCAGGGTGCGACCCCTGGTTCTCTGTCAGGTTCCCGAGAGCCGAGGGTCGATGCGGGGGTCGATGCGGGGGTCGATTGTTTTAATAGAATTTTCTGACCCCCGGACTAAAAATCTGATTTTTAAGTCTGATTCAAAGTCCATTTCTCATTCTTTCTTCTCCGCTTCGACTCAGCTCGTCCCTTTGAGTTGCTACAGTGACAACTCCGATCCGTTGGTGGTTTGCACTCCTTGTTTCGTCGTCTACACCTCCGCTACAGGTATTTCTTCTACCTTTTCATGTTTTTAGGTTTCTTAACCTAGGTTTTTGCTCGTTTATCTCATATTTTTCAAATTAAACTTTTTCCAATCGTAAAAATTCGATTTTTATTGGGGGCTTTTGTTGTTGGTGACTCGAGGAATGAAAGCCCTCAAAAATATTTGAGTTTCATCGGTTGGTTATCGAGAAACTCGATATTTTCACTTTTTGCCCTAATTTTGTCAAAATTTTGAATTTCTTAAAATTTCTTGCAATTCAATCTAATTAGTTGAAATTTTTGACTGTTTGAGTCTCACAAGATAATTTAGGATCTATGTAAGTCCTCATGCCCACGCGTATGGGTGAAAAGTGAGGCTTTTGACCAATTTACATCGTCATTATGTTGAAATCTCGGGTTTTCCCTCTCTACTAACCCATTATTTGTTTTTCTTTCTATTTGCAGATACTATGGCTTGTACCAAGGCACCCAGAGTTTCCGACCGTCTTCGTTTCCGTTCCAACGAAGCCGATACACATTATGCCCACTACGCTCGCAAGAAGGTAGAGGGAGGCCGCAAAGTGGACTTGGCTAGCTTAGCCTTGTTCAATGTGGGGAGAGCCTTTGGTGATATGGGATGGCTCCCTGTCATCACTTATGATGTGTGTACCCGTCCTGACTTGATATGCCAGTTCTACTATAATTTCCTGGTGGTGGGAGATTACAATGATGTGGAGAGGGGTGGTGAGCTTTGCATCACGAGCTACGTCAAGGGGGTTAACGTTTCATTTGATTATCGGCAGCTGGCCAACTTGTTGGGCATTTCCTATGCTGGCCCCATGGTGTTCTGTGCTCCTGGAGAGCCCCAGTTCTTTTCCCTACAGATGAGGGCTGAGATCGGTAGCCAGCTCCTCAGACCTGATCGCTGACAAATGAAAGTGAGTTATCTACGTTCAGATCCACGGGTAGACTGCAAGATCATTCAGCATAATCTGATATCACAGAGTGGACATTATGAGAGGGTCTCCTAGTTGACCCAGTATCTATTATACTGCATATGCACTACGCAGCCCGTCTGCCTTCCCTACATCATCATGCGTACGATGATCAGTGCCACGTTGCCCAGTCACACTGGCAACCTTCCTTACGGATGCATGATCACTACCTTGCTTACCCGCCTGGGGGTTGACTTAGTGGATGAGAAGATTCAGGAGAAATCCTTCTCATCGCCTCTGGATTGGGAGGCCATCCGCAAGATGGGCATGCGGGATGCCCAGGTCAGTGATGAGGAGAGGAACGCGATGGTGCGCCCTCGCACTCGAGTGGAGATGGCTGATGCTGAGGCTGCAGCAGCAACCGCTGGAGCAGGGGTTTATGGGGATGATGACAATCGGCTGTACATGGATGTAGATGCCATACCTCCCCATCACCTACTCATGCTATTGGAGCTGGTCCGTCTTCTTCAGCTGGTCCTTCGCATGTAGCTGGTCCTTCGCATGCAGCTGGTCCTTCGTGTACTCCATCTGATGACATGATGAGGATATTGCACGAGATACAAGAGGCTCAGCGTATGTCTGACCTGAGGATGGGAGAGCTTCTAGAGGCTCAGCGTGTGACTGACCAGCGGGTGGCTGATCTCACAGCTAGTCTCCAGAAGAGCCAGACTCAGATAGCTTGGTTGACCAGGGTCTACGCTGAGGACTACGATAGAGACCGTGAGGCACCACCTCCCCCATCACCTCCAGCTTCTTGATGTACTTCTTTTATTTTTCTTTTTGTACTTCAGAGTAACTGTTCGGACTGTGGACTATACTCTGCTTTAATCATATATATAAACGTCTGTTCTTCATTTTGGTTATATATAAATTTGTTTCTCATTTAATAGATGCATTATTCTCTTTCAGTTTAGTCTCAAACAACACAGATGCTTATGGTGTGTTATTATTACATCTTTAATATTTTTATCCTATCTCAGTTCACGACCTTTTGTGGAAGTACATGGTTTCACAGATAAAGCCTGAGAGGCTCTGATACCAAGTTGTCACACCCCAATTCTGTACCATTCAGAATGGTGTGATGAACCACTAATAAATCAACGGTTCAACCAGGATCACTAATAGGCGGTATCCATTAAAAATAAAACCATGCACATCCACAACCATAATCAGAATAAATACACAATAGCGAAAGTTTTATAGTAAATGAACTAAGCATTCTAACTGTAATAATCATAATTAAAATATCAAGTTATTGTTGCATCAACTGAGACATAAATAAATAAAATATCAATTACAACCCTTTATAATTTCAAATAAAATCCTAATAGAATACGCATGAGTTGCACTCACATGAGGGGTCATGCGCATCCTCTAAGTCTTCAGCTTCCATTGCAGCAACACGCGCATACACCAGAGCATTCATATAATCTACAACTATAGTACCTGCATCATCAACTAAAAATATTCGACGTCGAGAGGGTGAGCACACATCATGGCTCAGTGAGCAATCAAAACAATGCAACAAACATATGCATGCACTCAATTCATATCTTTGGTCTAGTAAATAAGTTTGCAAGGTGCTATAGAAAGTATAGGTGGTCAAAGATCACGTTTATTAACGCCGCACCTCTATACACGAGTGTGTGAGCCACCCAAAGGTAACGTTTATTGTCGTTCCACATGCACCCAATCATGGACAATGTACACGCAAAGGTCACGTTTATTACTCTACCCGTTGCCCATACCAACACGTAAGCCCCTGCTGGCGAGGGCTAGCAAACTGGGCTCGCAACTAACCAATCCTAATGCCAATCAGTGTATCCAAGGCCTCACCCCAGCATCCCTCAATACATCCATAGAGATAGGGCTAAGGCCAACCGGCAGAGTCAGAGACTACACAATCCAAGACCATCTCCCCTCATACCCTACGACGTAATAGTTCTGCTTTGGTAATGGCGATACGACGATGTCAGTAGACAAGACTTGAGTTAGAGATAGAGCTAGAGTACTGAGGCCCCTCTTATGACACCTCCCCCTGATACTCGCTCGCATCAAGCACACCAACCACACACATACATCCACATGCCTATTCCTATCATCATCATCAACATCAACATGTTATAAATAACAAATAAATATGCATGAACAGTAATAATAGAAATATTGGATTACATGTTGAAATGCACATAACAATCATACACGCATAAAATCATTCATGGCATTGGACTCAAGAATAAAATAGTTTATTATTAACCAATTAGTTTAGGTCTTGTTTCCTCACCTTTACTTGATCGTAGGTCCTCTTTCAAGCTTTAAGAATCAACTATATATCGATGTTATATCACTAGAAGACCTAACCAAGTCGATAGAATTTAATTAGAATTAATTCAGACTTTAATAAGTATGTTCTAAAATGGGGGTCGATGCCAGGGTCGGAGGTTCCAACGACCCTGGGTGCGACCACCCACAGTCTGGACTTCCCGAACACTGGGGGTCGATTATCAGGGTCTAGTAGGGTCAATTAGCCATCGACCCCCCGTGCGACCCCCTGTGGGTTTAGTCAATTTTTCCTCCTACAGTCCATTCTTCGTGTTTGGGGTTCTATGGCTTGCTCTTACAATCCATTCCACACATGTTCTATGGTCTAGAATCGTAGTTTACTTACCTATATGGCTTTCATGATTTCCCCCATAGTCTTCCATGAAAACCTAACCATGGGTGGATGATTTGGGTTTCTCCTAGATCATTCCCTCTTCTCTATCTATTCTAAGGTCAGTAGAATTACATGGAGATAATATCCATACCTGAGAATTATGCTTGTTTCTCTGAAGCCTTCTCTTTGATCTTCTTCTCCACTTCCCTTCTCTTCTCTTTCTCTTCTCCTTCTCTTTTCTTTTTCTCAATCCAATTAGGGTTCTAAAAGGAGTGAAAGAGGCTTAGGGACGTCCTATTTATAGAGTATAAACTCCAAAATTAAGTCCCATTGAGATTAGGAAAGAATCCCATTGAAATTTGGAAAGTTTCCAAATTACGGTTTCTGTCAGCAGACTGGGGGTCGATGAGGGGGTCGGAGATCCCGTCGACCCCTGGTTCTTAAAATGTCCGACCCCCGGTATAAAAATCAGGGTCTGACTTTTATACTGGGGGGTCCGACCCTACCTTGCTGGGTATGCGACCCTCCCCCTATTTTTAGTGTTTTTGGATCAGTTTAATACCTGGGATCGCGATCTCCCTCACGCACTTGATCCATTTGGCTCGACCATGATGGGTAGACCTAGTTCAAGGTTGTAAGACCGGGTTAGTTCGATATGGGTCTTACAATATGCGACCGTAGGGTATCAACCGTAGGTAGTAAGGTCGATAAAATATGAGACCATAGGACCAATCAAACACCTATCAGTGCTTTGCTTTGATTTTCTACTACTGTAACATGTTACATATGAACCCTAACTTAAATTCATATAACTTTTAGGTTGTTAAATCAATTCAAAGAGAATTTTAAGGCTTGGAAGGAGATCGAGTATTGCTTACAGGTGAAGGAACAAGACCTAAACTAATTGGTTAATAACAAACTGTTTATTTTATTTTTTTAGTCCAATGCCATGATTAATTCTATGCTTGTATGATTGTAATGTGCATCTCACATGTCATCCAATATTCCTGCTATTACTGTTCATTTATATTTAATTTCATTTATTTATAACATGTTGATGATGATGATGTTGAAAAATCCTAGGAATTCGTTGATAGTTGGCAACGAAGTTTGTAGACCGGGTCGCGAGCAGACCGCTCCGGGGTCATGCGGGGGACCCCCCGAGTGCCCCGACAAAACAAAGGAAGGACCCGTGGGAACATCGTGGCAAAAAAAAAACATAGCGTTCCATACGCGATGGGAGCCCGCCCTTGAGAGATGTTTTCATGAAGGACGACAACCACGGGGAAGAAGAGCTCCATGAAAGAACTCCTGGTTTCTCAGTTGTGATCGTAGACCACCCTCCCCTAGGAATAGGCATGTAAATGTATGTGTGTGGTTGGTGTGTTGGATGCGAGTAGAGTATCAGGGGAGGACATGGCATGGTGGTCTTTGACCTCGTCACTAGACTCTAGCTCTATCTCTACTCAAGTCTTGCCCACTAACATCGTTGTATCGCCATTACCTTAGTAGAACTATTACGTCGTAGGGCATCAGTGTCACACCCCAATTCTGCACCAACTAGAATGATGTGATGAACCGTCAATAAGCCAACGGTTCAACCAAGATCTCGAATAGGCTATCCCCACTATGTTAAATCAAAACACATTTCACATTAATCAGAGATAATAAAGTAAATAACGAAAGTCTTACAGATAATGAATTGAGGTCTAGTCATGGTAAATAATTAATATTTTATTTATCTCCAAGTAACCAAAACATAATTTAATACATATTACAAATATCCAAATACGAAAGTTAAGCACTAAGCGCATCCACAGTTGAAACGCTCGCTTAATGAATCATAATAGTCCTCCACAGCTTGCTCATCATAGCCGCCACATGTTCATAAGTTGGCGTGTCGACATAATCTTCAACCGTAATACCAACAACATTAGAAACCAAAAGAATTGCGTGCGTGAGGGTCAGCTCTCCAACTTGAGCTCAGTGAATAAACAAAACAATGCAACAAACATATGCATCCATTCAATTCATATCTTTGGTCTGGTTCATAAGTTTGCAATGTGCAATAGAAAGGATAGATGGCCACCGTACCTTTACACACAAATGTGTGGAACCGCCCAATGGATCAAACACCATTGTCGTCCCCACATGCACCCACCACGGAATAGAGATAGAGCTAAAGTGCTTAGGACCGCACCGCATTTCTCTTTCCTTGATGCTCTACCCATACCAACACGTAAGCCCCTGCTGGCGAGGGCTTGAAAATTGGGCTTGCAACTAACCAATCCTAATGTCAAATAGTGTATCTAAGGCCTCACCCCAGAATCCCTCAATACGTCCATAGAGATTGAGCTAAGCCCCCCGACAGAGTCAGAGACTACACGGTCCGAGACCACCTCCCCTAATGCCCTACGACTTAATAGTTCTGCTAAGGTAATGGCGATACGACGATGTTAGTAGACAAGACTTGAGTAGAGATAGAGCTAGAGTCTGGTGACCAAGCTGAACCACAATATCACGTCCTCCCCCTGATGCCCCACTCGCATCAAATACACTAACCACACACAAACATTCACATGCCTATTCCTAGCATCATCATCAACATCATATTATAAATAAACAGAAATTAAATATGCATGAACAGTAATAATAGAAATAGTGGATGACATGTGATATGCACATTACAATCATACAAACATAGATTCATTAATGGTATTGGACTCAATAAACAAAAGTAGTTTATAATTAGCCAATTATTCTAGGTCTTGTTCCCTCACCTTTGATTGCTAGTAGATCCTCGTTCAAGCTTTATAATTTACTTTTAAATCACTGGAAAGACCTAACAAATCGATAAATTTTAATTAAAATTAGTCCCCATATGTTTAGAATAACAGTAGCTGAGGGTTCGCAGGTAGGGTAGCACCTAGGGTAGCAGTTTCTGCGACCACAGGGTAGGGTCGCAAGGTAGGGTCGCACCCAGGGTAGCAGTTTCTGCGACCCTAGGGTGTAGGGTCCCATATAGGGTCGGATACCATTCGACCCTACGTGCGACCACACCCTCCCTGGGACTTCCCGAGGGCATGTGGTCGATCCTGTGGTCTCGTAGGGTCGGACATCATCTGACCCTACGTGCGACCACACGTATTTTGAGTTGACCTTTCATTCTAAAGTCCATTCTTTCATGTTTGGATCCTTTGGCTTACTTTCATGGTCCGTTCTATGCTTGTTTTATGTCTCAAAACTATAATTTTGACACACTTTCCATTGTCCACAATGATTTCCTCCATGGATTCTCTTGGAACTTGTCCATGGATGAATGATTTGGGTTTCTCCTAATCCTATGTTCTTTATAACTATTCTAGGATCTCTTATTCAGGTAGGGAATTTGGTTCATACCTTTATTCGAAGATTTCTCTAAACTTCCTCGTCTTCCTTAGTCTTCTTCTTCAAGTTTCCTTCTCTTTCTCTTTCTCTCACTTTTAATTAGGGTTCTAAAGGAGTGAAAGAGGTTAGGGACGTCCAATTTATAGAGGAAAACCATCCATAATAACCCCCAATGAGTTTAGGAAAGACCCCCTTCGAATTAGGAAGGTTTCCTAAGTTCTGGTTCTTTCTATTTTCGTAGGGTCGCATGTAAGTTCGGACATACTGCGACCCTACATTTTAAAACGTATGACCCCACGACCAAAAAGTCATGGTTGGACTATTTTTAGGTGGGGTCGGTCACACCTTTTAGGCATGCGACCACACACTCATATTTAACTGTTTTGGAGTTATATTTCATACTTGGTCTTGTGGTTCCTTCACGCACTCGGTTCACTTGGCTCGACCATGATAGGTAGACCTGATACAAGTTGGTAAGACCAGTTAGTTCAATACGGGTCTTACAACTCCCCCCCTCCTTTTAAAAATTTCATCCTCAAAATTTGTAAATACCTTCCAAGTCAAAAAGGTGAGGATATTGCTTTCGCATAGCATTCTCTTCTTCCCATGTGATCTCTTCTATATCTCGGCTCTTCCAAGTGACCTTAACATAGTATATGTCACATTTGCATAGACGTTGAACCTTTCGGCTGGTGATTTCAGTTGGTACTACTTCGATTGTCAAATCATCAGTTAGATCTGGTGGATCTGCTGTCAAAACGTACGTTGAATCTCAGACGTACTTCTCCAATAATGAGATATGAAATACATCATGCACACTTGACATGGATGGTGGTAGTGCTAACGGATAATCTACTTTTCCACGTTTAGCTAGAATCTCATATGGCCTGACATATCTTAAACTTAGCTTCCCTTTCTATCCGAATCATTTTAAACCTCGCATAGGTGATACTTTCAAGAATACCTTATCACCTATGACAAATTCAAGGTCTCTGCGTCGAGTATCTGCAGACTATTTCTGATGATTATGAGCTGTTCTAACTCTTTCCTTGATAATGTCAACTACTCGACAAGTCTCTTCAACAAATTTTGGTCCAACGATGCTACGTTTTCCAACTTCATTCCAGAACAGAGGAGTTCGACACTTCCTCCCATACAGTGCTTCATAAGGTGACATTTGTATAGTAGCCTGATAGCTATTGTTATAGGCGAACTCGATCAAGGATAGTTTCTCGTCCCATGAGCCTTTAAAATCAATAACACAAGCTCGAAGCATGTCTTCTAAAATCTGAATAGTATGCTCCGACTGTCCGTCTGTCTGAGGATGGAATGTAGTACTGAACTTCAACGTTGTACCCATAGCCTTTTGCAATCCTTCCCAAAACTTTGAAGTAAAGCGTGGGTCTCTAATCGAACACAATGCTTTCAGGTACACCATGTAATATGACAATGTTATCCACATATAGCTTGGCTTACCTCTCCAGGGAATACTGTGGTCGTATAGCTATAAAGCGAGCTGTCTTAGTCAGACGATCTATAATCACCCAGACCGCATCAACTACTCGGGGAGCCAATGGTAACCGGTGATGAAATCCATAGTGATGCAGTCCCATTTCCATGCTGGTTCTGGTAGCGGCTGCAACAGTCCTGTAGGTCTTTGTCGTTCAGCCTTTACCCTCTGACAATTTAGTTATTGAGACATAAATTTAGCTACATCTGCTTTCATTCCTCTCCACCAATATAATTTCTTCAAATCATGATACATCTTTGTACTTCTAGGATGTACCAAATAGGCGGTGGTGTGAGCTTCCTTCATTAATCGATGTCTAATATCCAAATTTTCTATTTTAGAAACACATACTCTTTCTTTGTACTTTAGTACCTTTTCATTGTCCAAGGTGAACTCAGGAATTGTCCTACCTTTTCAATGTCTTCTTGTACCGTTCTCAGATAAGGTTCTGATTTAATTGCAGCTTTCACTTCATCAATTATATCAAGTACAATCTTCAATGTTGCGAACATATTTGAAAATGGATGAATAAACCCTTGGTTAGTTGATCCACACGGTGCATCTATCACAAACTGTTCATTACCATAATTGAATACTTTTCCTATAGCACACATTGTTGCAGTCGTGTTAACCTCTCCTAGAGATTTTATCATCGCTTTTCTGCTTAGTGCATCAGCAACTACATTAGCCTTTCCTGGATGATACTGGATATCGCAATCATAATCCTTCAATAATTCCAGCCATCTTTTTGTCTCATGTTCAACTCCTTTTGATTAAAAAGATAAGTAAGACTCTTATGATCTGATTTAATCTGAAATTTCTTTCCATACAAATAATGTCTTTATATCTTGACAGCATGTACTACTACTGCTAATTCCAAGTCATGAGTGGGATAGTTCTTCTCATGTGTCTTCAGTTGTCTTGAAGCATACGTAACTACTTGTTTTCCTTGCATAAGTACACATCCTAAACCCAATCCAGACGCATCAGTGTACAAGATAAATGGCTGTCCTGGAATAGGAATAGTCAAGATCGGAGCAGATATCAATCTAGCCTTTAATGTTTGAAAACTTGTCTCACATTTGTCGGTCCAAACAATTCTTAGTCAAACTGGTGAGAGGTACGGAAATTTTGGAATAGTCATCCACGAATCGTCGATAATACCCAGCTAGACCTAGGAAACTTCTAATTTCTACAGTGCTCTTCGGTGCTTCCTACTTCACAGTGGCTTCAATCTTGTTGGGATCCACTTTAATCCCTTTTTATGATGCTACGTGATCTAAGAAGATCACTTTGTTTAATCAAGTCTCATATATCTTTGGACTTGGCATAAAGCATTTCCCTTCTCAACTGTTGTGAAGCTGTTCTAAGATCCGTTGTATGACTTGCTTCATTCTTGGAATAAACCAAAATATCATCTATGAAAACTATGACCGACGTGTCCAATATGTCAAGAAACACCCAATTCATCAACTCCATAAAAGATGTAAGGGCATTGGTTAATCTAAACATCATAATCGGGAACTCATAATATCCAATCCCAATTCTAGAAGCTATCTTCGAGATATCACTGTCCAAATTCTTCAGCTGATGATATCTTGACTGAAGATCAATCTTAGAAAATACCTTTACTCCTTGCAACTGTTTAAATAAGTCATCGATCTGAGGTAGTAGATATCGATTCTTGATCGTGAGCTTCTTTAGTTCCCGGTAGTCTATACATAATCTGACACTACCGTCCTTCTTCTTCACGAATTGCATTGGCGCTCCCCGTGATGCAATACTTAGCCTATTAGAACCCTTGTCTAATAACTCCCATAGTTGAGTCTCCATCCCTTCAACTCCATAGGAGCTACTCTATAGGTGCCTTTGACACAAGTATCATCCCTGGGTAACAAGTTGATGACAAACTCAGTCGCATGATCAGATGGTAACCCAGGTAAGTCTTCTAGAAACACATCGGGAAATTTATGCATCACATCAATATCTTCCATCTATGGTGCTTCTTTGGTAACGTCCACTACAAATACCATATATCCAATTCCTTTCTCTTCAAAGCATCTCTTCGCCTTTAGCATAGAGAGGATCAGCTTTCACTTCCTAGGCAGTGCTTCCAATAAAACTAAATTATATGCCGTCTTTATTCTTGAATGATAATCTCTTTTATGCACAAAACAACTTTGTAGAGTGTTGAGACAACCAGTCTATTCCCAAGATGACATCAAAGTCTGTCATCTCAAGTCGATTTAGGTTGCATCCAAATTCTGTCCATCTATATGATTTGAACATTGTTCGTCCAATACAACGTCTAGTCCAAAAGGGCTTGAACTAGAAAAATCTGGTATAAGGTCTTAAGAGCACATCTAGCTCCTTAATCGCTTAGTTTTTTTTTTCAAAGACTATTGCTTAAAATCTCATATATCCCAAAAGTTTATTAGCTTACAACTTCTTTATCATTGTTGTTCTACCCTGATTTCTCTTTCATATACCTCGAAAAATATCTTATGATTGTTACTTCATATCCCAAGTCTACCTCTAAGCATTAGGGTATATGCTTATAAATTCATTAATTCAGCCAAACTCTTTTCGTCTTTACTCCATCCTCTCACTTGACATTGGCATAACTCTATAGTAGTTGTGTTATACCAGTACTATCCATACCATCATTTTTTATTTCATCATTATATCCACTCTTAGATCTACCTTTAGAAATCTTCTTCCTTGTCAACTTCATACCGATATAACCATCTTTAACTTTACTTGAGTGCTTTTTACTCTTTCCGAGTTACTCTTGGTAGTTTTGACTTCTTGCTCATACACTCTTTTATAGAGATGACTCATATCCATCCATTCAACAATCTCAAAACAGATCCTCCATTACCTCATCTGAGGTTTATTGGCTATAGCATTTAATCTAAATTTAATCATCTTACTTCCCATAATTCCTTATTCACTAAACATCTTATCAATGGATGTCGATAAATGTAAGAATCAGAATGTTTATCCAAAAATAGTTTATTTCCTTCTTTCAATTTAGCATAATGACAAACACTTGCTTTATCTAGTGAACCTAGGTTTAAAGGATCAGGAGTAAATCTATAGTAATCGAACCGACATTAAAAGGTCGTTAAGTTGCACGGTGGTCCAAATACATGGAAATAGAGGCTTTACAGTTCTTAACCTCATGGTTACAGGTTCTATTGAGTATATAATGCCATTAGTCAAGGCACTACAAGAGTAAATCTGGAGAAGTTTTGGTACATCAATAAATCAGGTATAAGTCGAAAGATGTACACTCAACATGATTAAACATTTAACTATTCATTCAGTTCATATCTCTGTTCATGTTGTCGATCATGAGAGTAGCTCAGATTGGTATAATCAGGACTAATACTAAAGAAATAATATCTATAACTCCGATTGACAGGTTGAATCAAGAAGGTGTCCTGTCAAGACACGAGAATTTAAAATCAGGTATGTGCATCCTATATAATCATAAGAGTAAGTCAATAATGCACCGCATCCTATATAAACATATCTAGTTATATGGCCACAATAGATTTGATCCTTTGCTGAAAATGTCCAAGGCTTCATCTTCGGAAGACATTCTTCAACCCTGGTCGGATCATTCTGCCATGATGCAGTTATCCCATACATCGATGGTTGATAAGGATAACCACCTTGATACACTGCTTGTTGTACACTAAGCTTCTGCACTGGGATGTGCATTACTGGGACTTGTTGTATGGTAGGCACTTTATTACGACTAACATGTGCTGGGGGTACAGTGTTACTACCAACCGATACCGTACTTGGTTTGACCCGAAGGTGTTGGTGTAGCGTTGGCAACTTGGGTAGTCTAGGTGATTGGCTAGAGTGGCCTGGTTATTCACCTCCTTTGATTTGCTCCAATCTAATTATCATTATTTAGCATCTACTCAGATGATTTTTCATTACCCATACTCGACCCAGGTAGTGGTGGGGTCAAGTTCCAACCTCTTCTTAATGCTCAGCAGGCAATAAATCAACTTGTGGTGGATCTCACTCTAAGTCTCCATGTCATCCAGGAGTATCTTCTTGTAGTTACTCTTAGTCTTAATGTATGGCCATTATTCTCCTATCTCTGTTGGATTTAGCCCAAGATCTTTCCCTTTACCTCTATAGAGATTTAGGCATTACTAGCCATTTTTCTTCGTCTTCTGCCATACATCAGTTTCACATCTTGTGAGTACCAACTTGGTATTCTAATTTTTCTGCTTTATAGATGCTTCCTTCTTGTTACTGTACTATATCCTTTGTATACTTGGCAATTACCCGTCTTATAGATAGTACCCCATATTATTTGTTTATCATGTCACATTTAGATTTACTTTTTTTGTATGTGTATACATATGATTCCACATTTTATATGTACATTATTGTCTTGTTAAGTTCTGTCTCAACCAACACAGGTGCTTATGATGTGTTTGTATTAAAGGTTTTAATTTTTCCTAACTCAGTTCAATGACTCCAATGGAAGTATTCAAGTTTGATGGGCAAGGCCTGAGAGCTCTGATATCAAGTTGTCACACCTCAATTCTACACCAACTAGAATGGTGTGATGAACCATCAATAAGCCAACGGTTCAACCGGGATCTCGAATAGGCTATCCCCACCATGTTAAACCAAAATACATTCCACATTAATTAGAGATAATAAAGTAAATAGAGAAAGTCTTACAGATAATGAACTGAGGTCTAGTCATGGTAAATAATTAATATTTCATTTATCTCCAAGTAATCAAAACATAATTTAATACATATTACAAATATCCAAATACGAAAGTTAAACACTAAGCGCATCCACAGTTGAAACGCTCGCTTAACGAATCATAATAGTCCTCCACAGCTTGCTCATCATCGCCGCCACATGTTCATATGTTAGCGTGTTGACATAATCTTCAACCGTAATACCTGCAACATCAGAAACTAAATAAATTATGCGCGCGAGGGTCAGCTCTCCAACTTGAGCTCAATGAGTAAACAAAACAATGCAACAAACATATGCATGCATTTAATTCATATCTTTGGTCCAGTTCATAAGTTTGCAATGTGCAATAGAAAGGATAGGTGGCCACCGCATCTCTATACATGAATGTGTGGAACCGCCTAATAGATCAAACACCATTGCCGCCCCCACATGCACCCACCATGGAATAGAGATAGAGCTAAAGTGCTTAGGACCGCACCAAATCACACTTCCCCTGATGCTCTACCCATACCAACACGTAAGCCCCTGCTGGCGAGGGCTTGCAAACTGGGCTCGCAACGAACCAATCCTAATGTCAAATAGTGTAACCAAGGCCTCACCCCAGCATCCCTCAATATGTCCATAGAGATAGAGCTAAGCCCCCCGGCAGAGTCAGAGACTACACGGTCCGAGACCACCTCCCCTAATGCCCTACGACATAATAGTTATGCTAAGGTAATGGCGATACGACGATGTTAGTGGACAAGACTTGAGTAGAGATAGAGCTAGAGTTTGGTGACCTGGCTAAACCACAATGTCATGTCCTCCCCCTGATGCCCCACTCGCATCAAGTACACTAACCACATACAAACATTCAAATGCCTATTCCTAGCATCATCATCAACATCATATTATAAATAAACAAAAATTAAATATGCATGAACAGTAATAACAGAAATAGTGGATGACATGTGATATGCACATTACAATCATACAAACATAGATTCATTCATGGTATTGGACTCAATAAACAAAAATAGTTTATTATTAGCCAATTAGTTTAAGTCTTGTTCCCTCACCTTTGATTGCTAGTAGATCCTCGTTCAAACTTTATAATTAACTTTTAAATCACTGGAAAGACCTAACAAATCGATAAATTTTAATTAGAATTAATCCCCATATGTTTAGAATAATAGTAGCTGAGGGGTCGTAGGTAGGGTAGCACCTAGGGTAGCAGTTTCTGCGACCCTAGGGTGTAGGGTCTCATGTAGGGTCGGATACCATTCGACCCTACGTGCGACCACACCCTCCCTGGGACATCCTGAGGGCATGTGGTCGATCTTGTGGTCTTGTAGGGTCAGACATCATTCGACCCTACATGCGACCACACGTATTTTGAGTCGACCTTTCATTCTAAAGTCCATTCTTTCATGTTTCGATCCTTTGGCTTACTTCCATGGTCCATTCTATGCTTGTTTTATGGCTCAAAACTATATTTTTTATACACTTTCCATTGTCCACAATGATTTCCTTCATGGATTCTCTTGGAACTTGTCCATGGATGGATGATTTGGGTTTCTCTTAATCCTATGTTCTTCATAACTATTCTAGGATCTCTTATTCAGGTAGGGAATTAGGTTCATACCTTTATTCAGAGGTTTCTCTTAACTTCCTCCCCTTCCATAGTCTTCTTCTTCAAGTTTCCTTCCCTTCTTCTCTTCATTCTTTTTCTCTTTCTCTCACTTTCAATTAGGGTTCTAAAGGAGTGAAAGAGGCTTAGGGACGTTCTATTTATAAAGAAAAATCCTCCATAATAACCCCTAATGAGTTTAGGAAAGATCCCCTTTGAATTAGGAAGGTTTCCTAATTTCTGGCTCTTGCTGTTTTCATAGGGTCGCATGTAGGGTCGGACATACTGCGACCCTACGTTTTAAAACGTGCGACCCCACGACCAAAAAGTCATGGGTTGGACTCTTTTGAGGTGGGGTCGGTCACACCTTTTAGGCATGCGACCACACACTCATATTTGACTGTTTTGGAGTTATATTTCATACTTCATCTTGTGGTTTCTTTACGAACTGGGTTTACTTGGCTTGACCATGATAGGTAGACCTGATACAAGGTGGTAAGACCGGTTAGTTCGATACGGGTCTTACAATCAGGGGAAGTGGTCTCGGACCGTGTGGTCTCTGAATCTGCCAGGAGACCTTAGCTCTATCTCTATGGACGCATTGAAGGAAGTTGGGGTGAGATCTTGGACACACTGTTTGGCATTAGGATTGGTTAGTTGCGAGCCTGGTTTGCAAGTCCTCGCCAATAGGGGCTTACGTGTTGGTATGGATAGGGCATCAGTGGAAGTGTAGGCGGTGTTTGATCCAGACACTTTAACTCTATCTCTATTCCATGGTGGGGGCATGTGGGATGGCAATGGTGTTTGATCCATAGGGCGGATTCACACACTCGTGTATAGAGGTGCAGGGGCCACCGAACATTTCTATAGCATATTGCAAACTTAAAAATCAGACCAAATATATGAATTGAATGCATGCATATTTTTGTTGCATTGTTTTGTTTACTCACTGAACCGTGATGTGTGCTCACCCTTTCGATGTCGAATATTTTTAATTGATGATGCAGGTCCTACTATTAAAGATTATATGAATGCGATGATATATGGATACGTTGCCACCATGGACGTAGAAGCTATTAAAGATGCGCATGATTCATCATGCGAGTGCAACCAGTGCATATTTGATTTGTTTAGTTATATCTGATTAATGAAACATGTAATAGATTAATTATTTTTATGTCTTGAGTTTTGAAGATAATCGAATTAATTATTTATTATCGTTGTTAGATACTCAGTTCATTATATGTAAGACTTTCGCTTATTTGTTTATTACCTCTGATTATTAATGTGGAAAGTGTGTGTGGTTTGATATGGTGGGTATGACCTATACAAGATCCTAGTTGAACCGTTGATTTATTGGCGGTTCATCACACCATTTCGGTTAAACCAGATTGGGGTGTGACACCTATGTCGTGACAGGGAATTTCTGCTTATTTTTGAAACCGATGTGTTAACAGTGATGGATCCAACACTCAGTGTTCTTTGATAGATAGTGTACAGTGGCCGTCCACTATGACTTGGGACTGGTTTATACATTTCTCCTACTCCCTTCAAGTGAGAGTTCAAGATGCTCATCATGTAGATTCTAACATGTCAACCAATCGAGAGTAAAAACGGGCAGAACTTCGACGTCACTGGCATGAATGTCGTGATTGAGCAGATTTTACCATGTTGGTTCAGGGATGGACCAAAAATAACAAACATGTGGCTTAAACTGGGTTAGAACCGGCAAGGCTTCCTTGACGAGGAGGAGTGGCCTATCCCGTCTACATGGTGAATCATGGACCCCTCAATTCCTTTTGATATACCATTTTGTAAAATATCAAGACCTAGCTTAGTATGATGACTTCTCAGGGTGACCCAAGAAATAATCATCAGAGACTCTCATTAGTATAGACTTTTACAAGGTACGTGTCAAGGTTGTGCTTTTCGTCTAGCAGGCAGTCCCATCTACATGAGGACCCAGGTCGACTAACGGCATGATGTGTGACTGAACCCATACCCCCTAAAACAATATGTACAAACTTAAATAATAGTAGCCCTAGATCTAGCATCCAATGTCAATCAATCAATGTAGGAAAGTGAATCTAGAGTATGAACGTAAAGTCCCCAGTGGAGTCACCACTGTGAGGATAAAGGGGTACATCGGCTAATAGGAGATCTTATGCCAAGTTGCTAAGTTCTTCTAACCTAGGTTCAGACAAACATGTTCTCAAAGATAAATAATCAAGCAAAGTAATATATAGTAAACCAAACCAAAAATGGTTCCGTGATGGAGTAAATCTGAGACATCCTAGACATCTCAAATTTCTTACATATTCCAATCCTGGAAATCAAGTCCATAATGTAGTTCGAACGAAATCTGATTAAGGTTTATGGATGTGGTTTATGATTAAGCTTTCTTAGATTCAATTATTCAAGTTGAAGTTTATGCTTGATGATGATTGAGATTGAATCTAGAGATAGCCTATGTGGATTAAAGTGAATATGGATATAGATATGGAGGACCTAAGGATTCTAAGATATAGTTCCATACTTGGAGAGGTCCTCCAAGTTGCCTATGTATTTCAGAGGTCCTGAAAATCAGGTACAACGTAGTTCGTTGTAATGGGTTGTTACTCTCAAGGAGCAAAGAGGGGTAAATACTCTCAAGGAGCATACTCTCAAGGAGCAAGGATATGATACTC